>JAJJWW010009586.1:0-96084 GCA_023531295.1 Papaver armeniacum | reverse complement strand
TTGAGGTTTCTACTTGATTGGATGCTCTTTGAGACATTTTCTATATTAAAAGAACAAACAAGTTGAATCAAAACCAAACCATATGAATACATGATTCAAAATACAAAGAAAACAATATAAATACATGAGCAAAACAACACCACATCACCTCCCTTATAATATTAAGCATCATACTACTGTTTACGAAATTGTAACTAAATAAATTTATTTTTGGATCCAAACTTTGCATTTCTTAAGTAACTAACAAATAATTGATAATCAAGAAGCTAATTATTGAAATATAATTAAATGCAGGGTTGCATCAGACCAAATTTTATGGCGGGAATTGAACACACAAATAATTAACTTAAGTATATATCGATGGCAATCAAGTAAAGATACTTACAATGAAAGTTAGATTCTAACTCTTCATTCTTAGTAAAGATTAACTATAACGATTCATTTAACTTTCTCTTACACATTCATGAACTAGGTTTACCATGCATGTTAAAGACCACTTGAAAAAATCAACTCTTGTCTACAATATTATTCATACATACAAGAAATGTAAGACCAAGACATAAACACTTAGATGATATCCAAACCAACGCCAACCGGTACCTACACAATGCCGACTTCATGATAAAGCAAATGAACTACATGTGATCTACACAAAATTAAATCTAAAAGCCTAATCATCCGATATTAATTACTATACATCACATAGCTATAATGATGTTGAAAAAGCGGGGTACAACAACCACACCAATATTTCGCAACAATCTGTATGGACAAACTCTAATACACTTTCTAGAGAATCAACTAGACAAAAAGTATATCAAAGAGTTTATATCTCAATCTCTCGATTTGATATATACACAAGCAAATAGAAATCTGCGAGTCTTTATCAAATACTAGAGAGATAAGTTGGATGGTACAAAGACCAATATCCAAGTCTCAATCAATTTAAATCAACAACCAAAAAGGTTGGATATTCTAATTGATTGAATAGCATTACAACTTTGTGATATTTCAATTATATAACAAAATATAATGCGGAAAAGAAATAACCACGGACACGAGTTTTGTTAACGAGGAAACCGCAAATGCGGAAAAACTCCAGGACCTAGTCCGGTTGAACATACAACTTGTATTAAGCCGCTACGAGACACTAGCCTACTCCAAATTAACTTGATGCTGGTGTAGTTGAACCCACGACCAATCTCACACAGATCAAAGGTACCAGATTATGCTCCCGTCTAAAGTCCCAAGTGGATGCTACGTACTTGATTCCCTTAGGCGATCTCACCCACAACTAAGAGTTACTACGACCCAAAGTCAAAGACTTTAATAAGCAAATATGTATCACCGCGAAAAGTCTACGGTAATAGATAAATCCGTCTCCCACGAATATACCCTCGAGTTTTGTTAAAGTCTTTTGATAAATCAAGGCGAACAAGAACCAATCGATAACCTGCAATTATATTCCCGAAGAACGACCTAGTATTATCGATCACCTCACAATAATCTTAATCGACGCAACGAAAAGGTATTGCGAATCACAATTGATGAGACGAATATGTTTGTGACTTCTTTTATCTTGCCTATCGGAAATAGAAATCTCAAGCCAATTATTATAATTGTACTCAATTTATAGAAACAATAAAGATCGGATCACACAACCACGAGAAAGTAGTATCGGTCGGCTTCACAATCCCAATGAAGTCTTTAAGTCGTTAACATGGTTCGAGAGAAAAAAACCAAGGTTAAAGGAGAATCGAATCTAGCTTATACAACTAGTATCACACGTAAGGTGTGGGGATTAGGTTTCCCATTGCTATAGTTCTCCCTTATATAGTCTTTCAAATCAGGGTTTGCAATCAATGTTAGCTTGGTAACAAAGCATTTAATATTCACCGTTAGATGAAAACTTTGATTAGATTCAAGCTAATATTTCTCAACCGTTAGATCGAAAACTTAACTTGTTATACACACATGAAATGCACGTTTCTAGGCTTGTGTAACCATACCCAAACATGTACATTTGTTGGTTCAACAATAGTTAACCAAAGGTTAGCCATAAGAGCAATTTCATATCAACCATATTCTTCTTCCATAACTAGTCCAAATGACTCAAATGAACTAGTTAGAGAGTTGTTCAATTGCTTAGATCTTTATGTAACTACACAAGACACAATTGAAGCAAAAAAGATTTGATTCACTCGAATCGGTTCATGAACTTTATAGCCACGGTTTTCAAAAGCATTCCTTAGTTTATTTAAACATGAGTTCAAGAACAATCGTTTTAGATATAACCAACTCAAGTTCGCGGAGTGGGTTCGCGGACTTAAGTTCACGGAAGGAGTTCACAAACTCCAGCGAAATTCTCGGGCCGAGAATTTCCGCCAGTTCGCGGACTTGGCTCACGCCACCATTCTAGTTCTCTTGATCAACAAAGTTCGCAAACTTTGGTTCAAGGAATAAGGACTTATACATATATGTGTTTCCACAACAATGCTTATATCCTACTATGGTTATGTAATCTAAACTCTCATTTCAATCATTGAAACATTCTCAGAGGATGTTATATAGTTGTTATTCACAAACCATTTTTCGTCAGAGCAATTTTCAAAGTGACTGAAACATAACATGACTTTCGTCACTAGGTAAAGATGAATTTGGCTAAAGCGAAAGCTTACCAACACATATTTCGAGAAATAGATAGGTGAGATAAAATCGGCTCGAAATACCAAATGTGTATAATTAATCCTAGTCTATATAACAAAACGACTTTTGTCTCAAGATAGGAGATAATAGACTTTTGAGTGATAGATAAGTTCAAGTCTCCACATACCTTTTAGTCGATGAAGTTCCACCGGTTCCTTGAGTAGTCCTTCGTCTTGTATGATGATTGCCATGGAGTTCTTGAGCTCAACTACACTTTCTATCCTAGTCCGAGACCTTAGCTATAGTAGACTAGAAATCAAGACTTATAGTTTTGATCACTAACATTGACAAACATGCTTGAGATAGCAACGCATGCGAGTTCGAATGAAGAGCAATGCTCTACCGGATGTAATCACTTGAATCAATAACTACTCAATTTCTATTATGTAAAGTAATGTGTAGGAATTACACATAACTGAATTTTTTTTGTACACGAAAAAATTTGAATTTGCATGCATCAAAATTGAACAATTAAAGACTTGAATCATAATTTGAAAAGAAGCCCCAATTTTCTAATCACACACTGACGCACATATCTAATCTTAAGAACTCAAAACTAAACCCAAATTTTTGCCCTAAAAAAATTGCCCTAATTTTCTAATCACACATCTGAGTGATTGAATTTGATTCGTACCTGATTGATTTGTGTAAGATTGTCCATCGATCCTCCCCTATTATACATTATGCAAAAACATATGTTTGATAACTTTCATAGTTCATTGAGAATAAATAGGCAATAGTCAGAGTTTACCGTATTGAATGAATTCTGACTTCTGGTCACAGGTGATGGGGCAGGTTTTGGTCTTTTGCAACAACGAATATCTACTCTACCTATAAAGGAGGGTGGCCTTGGAATTTACGCTATGGAAGACACCTGTAACTATTGTTATCTTCCTTCCCAGAGTTAGACAATGTCGGTATAAAAGGCGATCCTTGGTAGATTATTCTCATCATATAAAGGATCTGCTTATCAGTCTGCTCTTCAGGACTTCATCTAGGTATGTGGACTACCTTCTAGCTATTACGTTGATGATACTGCCCCCTTCAGCCACTTATTTTGACGCAGTTAAGAAGCAAATCCCCATCCAATTCTCAATGTCTGCAAGAGATTCGATTTTATGGCAGCGCAATCGTGTTTAGCATGTACAAGATTATATTTTGGTCGTGCCCATTAGTGGTCTGAATCAATGCCTTGGACCAAGACATTTTAGAGCCATATTTTTCTATCGCATTGGTATCCCCTTGTTTGTCGAAGGTGGCCTATGTTCTGTATTGATATTGACATGTAGAACGGGACTCTATCTTTATTCTCGTCTGATTAATCAGTTCGTCAAAAGATATATTAGACTATGGAGTGAATGGTTAGACGCATGGATATTTTTGGTGATCACACTCTTCATTATGCCAAAGATGTTGGGCTCAAGTTTCGACATGACCTTATACGTGACGTAATTGCAGACATCTGTTACAACGCTGGCGTGCCTGCACGTAAAGAAGTTGCCCTTCGGTTTTTGTCTGATGATAATAGAGACTTACGCCCTGCTGATATTCTTGTTCATAATTGGGAGAATGGCCAAGATGTGTGTACGGATGTTACAGGCGTCTCACCCTTCACAGGTGAAGGAATTCGTGCTTTTATTCTCAGCCAAAGCTATTTCAATGTTATTTTTTGCGCAAACGAAATAAATACTTGGATCAATGCATTTCGCATAGGTTATGGTTTGGGTGTTCTAGCATTTTCCACGTTGGGAGAGCTTGGCGATGATACTTTGTGTTTTTTAAGAGATTGAGGAATTGTCTAGTTAGTAATGATGCTAGTAGTGGTGTAGGTAAAATTCTTTTTTATAGATTAGGTGTTGCTATTTAAAAGGTGTTGGTGCTCAGCTTGTTGCTAGGCTACCAACCAAATTTTTGTACGAGTCTTTTGAAGATTAATTTTTCTAAAAAAAATAGTAAATGTTAAAAATATGAAAATAAAAAAAAAATCTATAAAAGAAAAGGTTTTGAAGATTACCTAGATTCACAGTTTGGGTTTCATTTTCAAGAAGAACTCCATGTAAACTGATGGATCTCATAAACGATTGAGCTTCTTCTTAATGCATCAACTTTCGGAGCTTACTCTCAGCACCTTTGAAAACGCAGGGGTATCAAGTACACACTCAACTTTTTCGTTCGACAACTTGTATGGACAAAACTTAATACAATCGCAAGTAGACCAACTGAATGATCCTTGACAATACGTATATAGAGTTTATATCTCTAAACTTTACTCAATAAGTATATATATAAACATAGAATCCGTGAACCTGATTTTTAATCAGAGTACTTTGACGATCCAAAAATAAATATCCAAGATCAATCTAGTATCCAAATAATTCAATCAGAATTCTGCCAAGTAATTAAACTTGTTATCTATCTTTCAAGATACGAATTCTACAAAAAATTAGTCTCATAATCAATTCCAATTAAGAGGACGTATCTACTTAGATTGAATACGTACAAACCTATGTAATTATAATTATAAAGATAAACAATATAATGCGGAAAAAGAAAAACACAAGACACCAGAAGTTTTGTTAACAAGGAAACCGCAATAACAGAAAAACCTCAGGACCTCGTCCAGATTTAAACACCAAAATGTATTAAGCCGCTACAAATAGTAGCCTACTATCAGACTTCGGACTGGAATGTAGTTGAGACCGAATCCACCTTCCAAGCGATTCAGTTACAGTCGCGCTCCTTACGTCTCTTGAACCTTGTAAGGCTCTACGCAATTGATTCCTTAGTTGACGTCCTTTATAACCTAAGAGTTTCTTCAACCTAAGTGAAGACTTTTGATAAAAATCTGCCTCCAAAGGATAAACCTATTTGATTTTCGTTTAGATCAAAGATCAAGGTGAGAAAATCTGTTTGCAATAGATAAATTAAGCTAACAAACCTTACAAATCCGGAACTTACGACTCTCAGAAAGCACTCTAAATTATTAACCACCCTTCAAGAACAATCTTCAAAAGATCAATTAAGATCACTTTTCGGATATCTATCTTGAGGAATCACAAAGTCTCGAGACGAAGAGAACTTTGTGATTACTATCTATCTTACTGAAATAGATTACTAAAACCTCGATAATAGAAAAGCAAGATCGGGATACACGAACTATCAAGGTAAAGCTAGTCGGACCTGGCTTCACGAATCCCCAAAGCGAAGTATTTTAGTCGTAGACCTAATTATGTTTCTCAAAGCAAACCTAGGTATATAGAGGACGACTCTAGAATCAACTAGGACACAAAGTGTCAGGGATTGAATTTCCTAATTGAATGAGCATTTCTATTTGTAGATTTTCAAGGACCAAGGGTTTCTTAGAATTGAATCTAAGATAACTTTAGAATCATGTAAACATATTAGGTCTTGAAAATACAATAGAAGAATATATACTAGGAGCCAATTCTGGAATCGTGTATAATGATTGTTCGGTCTGGAAAGTATGCCAAAGAAATAAAGCAATTATATGTTCATTTAAACGCCTAAGAATTTAATCATGATGCACACACAAGTGTTTGAGTGATCAATGAAGTCTTAGAAGTGTTTGAGAGAGTTCTAGTAATGCTAAACATATTTAAAAAAATAAGTCTTTGAACATATACTAAAATCTTAAATTGGGATAGTTGGTATAATGGTTCGTGAACCGTTAGGCTTGTTCACGAGTCATGGTGTAACGCTTCGTGAACCAGGTTATCCAACCCTACAAGACTAACAAACTCAGTTGACTACCATTGACCACGGTTCGTCAACTACCACCTTTAATACCAACTTTCAAATTTCACTCACAACGGCTCATCGATCCAAGAATCGAACTTGTATCTTGCGAACCTGGTTCTCCAACCCTCATGTATTTAAAAACTCATATATCTATAATTTGCGAACTAGTTCGCCAACCTACCCTGAGCAGAAATAACAAATAGTTCAAAATTTCTCTCTTATGATGTTTGAAACATTCATGCATGATGAAATCATATGCTTGGGAAATTTTCAATTGATCAACAAATTAATTCACACAATAAATTGTTTAGAAATAATATTGTTAAGGATCGTTGAACTTCTTTGCTTAGAATCATATTTCGAGATTTTTAACAAAATAAGCTTAACTCGAAATTTATTCTTTGTAAATCTACTAGAAGTCATACGACATCGTCTCAAAAAGATAGAATGGTAAGATAGCGAGTAAAATAGAATGGTTCAGTCTTCACATACCTGATACAGAAGTTCTCCAAATGTCTTCGTTGATCTTCAGTCTTCATGGATGATGTCTGATACTCAACTATTAAATCCTAACCTAGTCTGAGACTTGACTTAGTAAACTAGAAATCAAGATATAATTTTGATTATCTAACATCGACAACAAGCTTGAGATAGCAAAACTTGTGGGTTCAACCGAGCATAGCTCTAACTACCTTCATCATAATTCAAATTATCAGATTCTTCATCATTACTAGGTACAGTGTTATCCTCTTCAACTTCCAATCCATCATTCATACCTTTAATTTCAGCAATTTTATTGTTAATTTTATCAGCCGCCAATGCATTTTTGTACTTAGTACTGAAGCAAGTTGTAAGAATTCTGTCATCAAAGTTGTCATGTATTAAATCACTTTTCCCCCCTTTGCTGAATACCGTCAACTTCAGACTTCTTTGATGCCAAGTGTCTAGCAAGGGAGTCAATCTTGGTTTTAAAGGAAGATTTTGTAATTGCCATTTACTGAGTTAGATTCCTACTCTTGTTGTTCAATTTGAATTTTTTTAATCGCCCTTCATATACTAGTTTTATTTATTTAATCTACGCAACACGTTTAGCTTTCAGTGTTTCCAACTTTTCAGCATGTTTAGCTTTCAGAGTTTCTATATGAACGACCATATCATTGCACTCTTCTTCAATCAACTCAGATTCGACTTTATCCATTTCTGGTTCAGTATTCCCTATTCAGTTATAGTGCATTTCCCCATGAAATTTTGTGACAACTGCATATATATATATATATATATACAAAAATGGAATCTCAATTAACTTAAAGAATGAAATTTCGTATAACAGTTCATTTGTTAGAAGACCTAAAATACTTTAGATTTTAGTTTTGCACAATGAAATTCTTCTACAAAGGAAAGACTAACAAACATTTTGGAGTTCATCAAACAAAATGAACTCCCATAACAAAACAACTAGAAAGTACATAGTTTCATTAAACAAAATGAACTCTATCTACGTAAGCATGACCTCTTAGGTCGTGCGTTCGAAACTCAACAAAGAAATATTTTCTATAGAACGTTTTTTTTCTTAATGTATCTTCTTTCCTATTAAAAAAAATATAAGCATGACCAACACATAATAATTCACCAAGCATAATGAACTCTTATAATTACCCGACCCTCCACTGTTAATGTCCCCACTTAGTTACTTGTGGTCATCCAACAAAGGTGGGGTTTTTAGCGATCACAGTTGTGGTCATCCGACAACAGCTTCCAAGGAGTTTACCCATCCTTGGATTACTCCCGCCCGAACACGCTTAACTGCAAAGTTTTCTTCCAACTATGGAGCTAATTGTGCTGAAAAGGCCTCGGCATTATGTAGACGTTCCCTTCCTCATGTGAGATTAGTATCTCGCATAACATGCAAAGATACTCTCCCACCCGAACACAAGCGAACCGTCCTTAGTTGTATCCCAACAATCACAAATATTGTTCCCGCTTACCTACTGCAGTTATCCAACAATGTGGGATAACTGCACTATTTCGTTCATCCAACAGTAGCTTCCTGAGAGGTCACCCATCCCGTGACTCCTCTAAGCCGAGCACGCTTAACTGAGAAGTTTTTCCCACAACTCAGTCAAGTATACCCATCAGGCCTCGGTGTTAATAAATGAAAAACCATTACCTATATTTCTCTCGGCAAACCCTACCTGCCGAATCGGGGTATAAAACTCATATAAGAAAACAACTAGAAAGTATAGAATTCACCAAACAAAAAGAACTCCATCTACATAAGTATGACCAACACCTGATAGTTCATCAGACATAATGAACTTCATCTACATAAGTATGACACACAATTGTACTTCCAACCTGGGTGTTAATTTTGTTGAATGCTTGGCAAACCAAAACTGTAAAAAAAGAATTATACTAGTTAGTTATCAGTAACAATCATATAAGTAAAATATACGATTCATCATATACAATAAAATTTTGTGTCACCCATAAATACACATAACATCCTTCAGTAGACTGTCTTCCTATACTTTCCATGATATGCTTGTGAATCAAATGTGACCAGGATATTATACCTACGCGATCTAGGCACCCCATGTACTTGGTGTGGATGGAACCTCCATCACCTGAAATAAAAAAAACTGTTGACAACATGAAGAGTTCCATCATTATAGCAAGATCTTCATCTTGTGCATACACTACACCAAATTCTGGGATTAGAAATGAACCAGGCCGTTACTAAAACGGGTTGTGACGGCCCTCGCCTGTTGCAAAAGTGGGTGTTACACTTTTTTTGTAACGGCTATGTGGCCGTTACGAATTTTTTTTGTAACGGCCCTCGTAATGTGTTTGAGACGTTACTGAATTTGCCACGTGGTAACGTGGCTTTCGGGGCATTATTTTTTTTTTTTTTGCAACAGAGCTGTTACGAACTTTTTTGTAACAGCAAAAAATTACTGCCGGTCAAGGCTGACCGGCAGTAATTTTTCTGCCGGAAATAAGCCAGAATTCTAAATTCAATACATTCATGACCACGCTCAACAACAATTTCTTCAATCTATGCAAAATAACATTCATTCAATTCATAATCACATTCACTCAATTCATCTCAGGTTCATATAACAAAGAAACTGAACATATAACAAAGAAATTGAAATTTCTCTAAGTACCAAATTTCTCTAAGAAACTTTCTAAAGGAATACATACAAATACAAACTTACTGCCTACAAAACTTGAATACATGGAACTTACAAAGCGTGAAGCTCCTTTGTTCTACATCATTCAAATAACAACAACTAGTTCGTTATATCCTTTGCAGGCTTGCTTTGTTGAAAGCTTGGGCATCAAAAAACTCATGTAGGCAATCCTGCAAAATACAACAGGCAGAATTATTATGACAAGTCCTAAAGCAAGTCAAAGATAGACAATTGCAACATGATATTCCCAGTATGCGAGGCTACAACTCTTGAGGTGCTGGGAACGTTCGAGCCAACTGATACTGGAATTACAGATTTGATTTCTTCCACTACACCACATAACTTCACAAAGCCATCAATCAGAACACACACCTTGCCACCTATTTCTTCCACCATCCCACCAAGACTACCCTCCTTCGCTTTCAGTTCATTTACCTTGTGACGCTACTGAGCAAAAGATTGATTTGCGTTTACATATAAGACCAACGAACGAACCCGTCCTCTAGAATCTGCCCCAAAATCTTTAGTCAGTGCACAAGGTTCTTCTACTGGAAGACCTGCATCCTGTTTTTCTTTGATCTCATCTTGGGCCTTCTTGAGCTTCTCCTGTAGTGTCGAGCATAGAAACCAAGTAAATTCTAATATCTTAAATATATAGTACATACAACTATTGTATACAACTAAGAGCATATAAGCATAAAACAAAACAAGCACAAACTCACATAACATCTCTTCCTTTTCTTGCTTAGTCTTTCGCTCTCAAATCTCGCAAAACTTCGCCAACTCCGCTCTAATAATACGTCTTAACACCTAGAGGAAATGAGATGGCACCTGAGCCAATTCAAAATAGAGAAACAAAGTTACGTCCAACTGGTGCCAAGGATTGAAAATTGTATCAGTTTGAAAAGCTCAATGAAAAACAGTCTATAAACACTATCTTAGCCAGACCAACAAGTTAACAGCAGCAACAACAACAAAGTTCAAACACACTCACTTGTACAAGCTGGTTGTTCACAACATCATGACAGAACAGTTTGCTGGAACGGATGGGAGAAGAATATGAACAAAATGTCGGGGATGCCTGCATAAAAGAAAACGTTGTTAACCAAAGACAACCTAGTTATAAAATCAAATAAAAGTCAGGTAGCAGATAACAAACCTCCTATTCTTCACAATGCCAAAATTTACAATATAACAAAAATTTAAGTTGAGTCATTATCTATATCAAATTACTAATTAGTAAATTACAGTTAGATGTATTTGTAATAAGAAATGAAGTGCATATAGTGCATAATGGAGGAAGTTCTGTTATAGCATTAATAATCAATATATTGACTGTGAACTAAATTTCCATGGCCGTCTGCGTTGTTCACATGTAGTTAAGAATCTCACATCAAATTTTTATGCTAGGCGCGGAGAAGGTCCTGTCATGGTTGATATATAGTCTTAGAATTCTAGGTATAGAAGAGAACTAGATCTACTAAAGTTGCTATATATGCAGATACATACAAATATATTTAGGTTAGAAGCATTTATATAATCTGATAGGTGAAGAACCTCGGTATCTAAAATGTTTCTATGCACAGATTAAATTAAAAGTTACGCCAAATAAGGGAACTTAATAAACACATAGACTGACCTGTATCTCTATTGGAAAGGTGACATGAAATAGCATGGTCTGGCTAGCACCTCGTGGGGGTATGTCTTATTTGTGGCTCGAAATCCATATCTAACATCTTGTCAGCATCCTCTATAGCCACCTAATAATATGTAATCACACCCTAGCCCTTTCCAGCAAATCCAAAAATCCTCTGGATACCGACAAAAAATCAACTCTCTTCAGAACCTCAGCTAACACAAATAAGACAACTATATCAGGGAAGTAGCCGAACCCATTTAAATAAGACAACTATGTCACTGCAGATCTGGCATAAATATGCTTTTACTTCGTTACATCAAGCAAAAACTTATGCATACATCTTCAACATTAAAACAAATGATAAATATGAACTATAATTTTATCATAAAGTGTTGAGGTACCATGCACTCCATGACCATAATTCCCAACAGAAAGATCCAAAGATAAAGAGCTATAAGCTGGGTCAAAGGAAGCCGAGAAATGAGTCTTCCAATGTACTTAGCACATACGCTGAACTGAAGCTGTAAAAGATATTCCATAACGCATATTTAGCTAACCTACGATTACATCAGAATGAATATATACTACAAGAAAAAAGAGTCACTTTCTTAATTCAACACCATGTAAACTCATTAAACACATTATAAACTTAATATAAAAAACAAACATCTTCTTTATAAATTGGCATTCTCAATCTCAGTTCTTGATAATCAAAATATGAATATTTATGAATTCCTTTCTAATTGCTATATTTTCATATTCAACCTTACCGTTTTCATATCGAAGAGCAGTGGTATCCGCTTATTCATGTAGTGAATTTTTATTGGAAAGATAAGATTCAACATGAACTCAAAAATGAAAAAGATCTTGTAATAGATAGAGTGAGCTTGGATACCTTCATCCGGGTTCTTCACATGGCGAGGTTAAGAGCTAAATGAAGTACAACAGTTGCATTAGGGATTATGTAACCTCCTCCCTTCAATCTTATAATCATGTATGTCCACCATCACAATCGAACCCTATAATCCCAGCTGATTTAGAAACAAACTGAGATTCTGCAATTTGTTCAGGAAACCAAAATCCATTATTGGGAATCAATTTAAACATTTAAAACACACAAATTCATAAATCACACATCCATATCGACTTATCTTGTTCTTCACAAAAAAATTGGAGGTAGGATTATAATTCATTTCTTCAAATCGTTGGGTTTGGCTCATTGCTCCTCTATTTGGATATAAAGATCCTTTTGGGCAAATTCATCGCAAGATCATACCAATCGAGAGTTAAAACATTGGTCACTGGGATATGCTTTCAAACAGTTGGTGTGCAATACTTATGCAATTTCAATTAACAAACACCTAGATCATGAGATGCATCTTTCTTATTCTTAAGCAAGCCCCTGAGAGGTCTTATAATCAACAAAAAAATCATTCAACAACAATCTGAAAGTGTAAACTTGTACCTTAAGTTCACAGATGAATCATGTAAATGATCACGGGATGCCTGAAACAACATGAAAAAATAGATCATACAAAGTAAAAAATCGTTATTGGTACCTTATTTGGGTTGAATTCATCTCCATGTTTTGCAAACTACAACCAAGATCAACCATCAATCGCTACAAACACGTTAAATTGTACTTCAAATGAGAAATTAAGTAATACCGAAGCATCAAATGGAAATCAGTGAAGATGAGAAAAAAATCCCTTAAGAAGTCCTTTTCTTTCCTCTGTTTATTGACAACAAATAATTAATCTCACAAAAAGAAAATCACAGCAAAACAAGGCAGTAAATTGTAAATCAAAATATAAATGGAAAAAGTCCTCACTTTGTTCTTCTTTGATATCTCCACAGAAATCTTTCTTTGCTCATCCTTAGAAACCCATTCTGCAGAACAAGAAGAAGAATGTGGAGGTGATCTTCTTCAACTTCTACTTCTACTTGTACTTCCACTAGCACAATTCTTCTTTTTTCTATCCTCCCTCCACCCAATGATTCCACCTTCTGTTTTTTATCCTAAACCCTTAATCTCATAAATTTCCCCCTTTCCTCTTATCTCTTCGCCTTAATTACACTGTTGAAATTCTCATTCTCCTGTTCCTCCTCCTCGGCACCATCATACCCTTGGCATGCAACATTAGTTTCTTATTATCTTCCCTCTTCATCTGCAACAACAACAAGAACAACAGTTGATAAATATCCAATGAAAACACACACAGTCATATCAATAAACAAAAAATACTAATTTCTTACAAAAACGAATTTGATTACTCAAAAAAGAACCTGATTACTCAACTAAGAGTAAACCCTAATTCCCTGTGAAATCCAAAAATGAACCCTAAACATCCATCCATACTTCAATCAAGAACAAACCCCTCACAGATTATTCAATTTATACATCAATTATACACAACTCGGAGTTAATTTGAGAAACCCTAAATCAACCTACAATTTTTGCTGAGTTGAATCAACACTTGATTTTAACAGCACCACCATGAATCATCGGGGTTCTCAACAGATCCATCATCCTTTCATGATTTCTTCACCTCAAGAACAAACCCTAACCCTAACTCTCTCCCTGATTCATCACCTCACACAGAGAACCTACAACTCCTACTGGTTCTCCTTCGTACATCAACAATTACACCATCACCCTCATCATCTATACAGATTCATTCATCAACAATCAACAATTAACGATTTTTGTGATAAAACTAGGGTTTCATCGCCTGAGAGGAGACGAAAGAAAAGAGCAGAAGAGAAGAGAGAAGAAAAAACTGAAAATGAATCCCGATCTGTCGAACTGCTGAGATATCCTCAAAAGAACGCATGTGAAAGGCACACGCAAGGGAGGAAATATCCTCTGGTATAACTTATCGTGGGTAGAAACATAATGCCACGCATGTGAATGGCACACGCACATTCTAAAGGTGTTACGACCCAAGTGTGACCAAGCGTGTGACTGGCACGCCTAATTTTTTTTTTCGTAACGGCTTAGACCTGTTACGAATTTTTTGTAACGGCCATTTGTAACGGGAAATTCGTAACGGCCCATAAGCCGTTACGAATTGCTGTTACGAATCCGGGAATTTGGTGTAGTGATAAGATTTAACCAACCGAGTGATCTTATCTTTCAGTTATGCTTTTGTTATATCAAATTAATTTCTTAGGGGTAGTGGAACAAATTTGTGTGTTGTATAGAACTTTCCTAGTCTATAATCCGTCATACTTCTGGAATCTAATAATTAATGTGTCTTATTCTTCTTTCTTATTGGATACACGGAATGCCAAACACTACCGATAACTCTTCAGCCCATGATCTTAGGTTGTATATCATGTCCCCAACTGTGAGTTCAAATATACTCTCTGTTAGAGCATGGCTCGGTTGAACCCACCAAGCGTTGGTATGTCAAGTTTGGTTGTCATATTTTAGTGAATCAAAACTCATGTTAAGAGTCTCTTAATTATGTACTAGAGTTAAACTTCGTATAGGTTAGCTTGAAAGTATTAGGATATAAGACATTACAAGTATTGCGAAGAATTGAAGATGTGAAGAAGCAAGGAGCTACAACGACAACAATCATCCTTCCACTTGAGGTTAGTGATATTTGACTTTAACTGTTTCATTCCCTAACGTATCTTTCAAGTCGTGCATATTGAAAACATAACTGCGAAGCATATTTGAACTTTAGAAAGACATAGTATTAAGGAATACAATACGAGGTTTATTGCTTAACCATTAAACTTTGTAGATAAGACATCGCCATAATCATTTGAATGCTATTGTGATTATGTATGGGTATGCGATGAGGATTTCATCCTAGGGAACAATGTTTACATGTGTTCTAAGGAAGTAATTTCATAAACTTGTTTGTGAACCGAAAAGGAAATTGCCAGGTGTTATTGGTTTTGTTATTCATTGCATATCTTATGAATAACCAATATGTGTGATAGAGTATAACCGCTCACAACTTGTTATGTTCTTGGTAGAACTGTTCACAAAGGCCTAGCTTATGTATTGGTATAACTTTTATTAGTAAAACTGATCTTAAGTAATCACCTGTGGTATGATCGGATTTTGTATGTATGACCTTGTAAGGGAAAGGGAACCGATCCTTGTAAGGGAAAGGGAGCCGATCCTAGTAAGAGGTGCAAGGGAACAGATCCTTGTATGGGGTGTAGCAAGGTTTATGGTAGAAAGGGGAACCGATCCTATGGACACGTGCAACACATATAAGTTAGATACCATATATATGTGAGGAACCGATTCTAGTACCTAGTCAAACGAACTTTTGGGAAGCTAGTGTGACTATGCACAATACTCACATGGAGGTAGAACTGAAACTTGTTTTGGTAGAACCGTAAACCCATGATTGTGATTGAATGTTGGTTTGATCAATCACATAGTTCTTGAAATTCAGATGAACCAATTCTAAACTTGTTGGGAAGTGTGGAAAATCGGTTTCAAGGTTGTAAGTGTGAAAGAGAACTTACAAAGTTAAGATGTCGACAAACTTTGAACACGTGTTGTGAATGTTTATTTCTATAATTGTTCAAAGATATTCCTTAATGGCTAAGGGAAGAGAATCCCAGGATCGAAACATAGGTAAGTTAAGAATCTTTTAATTAAGGTTATTAATTTCATTTTGTATGGAAATTACAGAATTAGTAATGTGCATTTACTAATTAGATTTTCCGAGAGATTTCGATCGTTATTTTTGGATAGAGCATTTCCAGGAATTATGAAAACCGAATATGTGCTTTTATGAATATCTTGAGAATATTTTCGGTTTTGGAAATTCCTTGGTGTCCAAACTTCATTGTCTATAAATACACGAAGTTTGCATTTCTAGCAAACTAATCCTTCGTAACAACAGATTTACTCTTTTGTTGTTGTTACTGGTGTAGCCGCCTATTCGGAGAGGAAAGTAACCTAATTAGGCGAAATCTCTTACGGCCGCTCAGTTTAAAGTCTTCTTTGGGATTGAGAAGCTCTAGCGCGACCCGTTGGTGGGAAACTAGATAATTGCGGTTTATCTTTGTTTTCGATTGATTTGATTGACTAACGGTGGTTGAAATATGATTGCACCTAGTTTGTTTATTCTTGAGAATCTTCTCTTCTGATATAAGATTCACTCAAACTAGTTCAGAGTTTCGACAGGGATCTTTAGACTGTTGTTAGTTCTAAATACGATCTTTTGATAATCAATTGTTAACAGACTCCGTTCTGTGCGTGATTGATCACAAGAGATTCAAGTGATTGTGTGCAGGTTTTTATTGAAGATTTAAGAAGATTTAAAGACAAAGAAGATATTGAAGATCTGACTTGGGTTTTATAATCTTTGGTGTGCACAATACTTGTTTCGGTGAGGATCCAATTAATAATCGGTTTATCCTTGTGGTAGATTGGATTGATTAATTGAGTAGATCGGCATTAATACGTTTCCTTGTGATTAAAGGTATTGATGGGCTTAATCTTAAGCGATTACCTTTGGGTGATTGAACATAAGATAGATCTAAGGACCCGACGAAGGAGTTTATGTTAAGATAAACAGAAGAGCCTTTGTCCGACTCATATCACTTGGTTGAATAGAGTTGATACCAAACAGATTTGTTGTTCCTTTACTGTTTGGAATACAAACCAAAGGAATTGCTCCAAGTACGTGACTTATTCACAAGTCGGAGGCGTGGGAATACAGATGGAACTAAGTGAACTATAGGGTTAGTTACTTGGTCTCAACTATACGAAGTTAGGTGTAATTTTGTGTAGCGGCTTAATCCTGAGAGTATTCAATTCTAGACAAGGTCCCGGGGTTTTTCTATATTTGCGGTTTCCTCGTTAACAAAATCTTGTTGTGTCATTTACTTTTATTTTCCGCATTATAATTGTTTTATTATAATTAAAGTAAATCACACAAACGTTAATTCCTATTTACTTGATAAGCAATCCTATTGTGTTTGGTAAGTCCGAACCTTTGTATAAAGTAAACATACTTCGTTGTTGTATTGTCTCGATCTCGTATCTATAGACGATCACACTTAGTGTGAACCGATTAGTTTTATTATCTCGACTCAGTCCATAGACAATCACTTTCGAAGAAAGGACTTATAGGTAGGAAAAGTTTTAGCTTGAGGTATATTTGGGTACCCTCGCCTTTTCAATTGGTATCAGAGCAGGCAAACACGAAAAGATCTAACAATCTGTGTTTGGTGCGATCCAATTTATAAGAATTGAATCTAATGTCTGATTCAGTTAACGTTATGCAAGAGTATGAATACTCAAATGTTGAAGATGTTACCACTTCGTTAACTCATGATCCAGGAGTTACGAAAGCATCTATGTCTATCTTTGATGAAAGAGAAGAAGCTGATAAAAAGTTGGTAAAACTCCTAAAGCCTATACAGTCTCTGTCTTCTAAAGTGCTCATTTTAAAGACAGAGTCAAATCTTCTTAAACATGAGATCAAAGAAAAACATATTCAACTGAACTGTCTAGCCAAAGAGAAAATAAATCTCGCTGTCAAACTAGAAGCTCTTGGTAAATCTCTTACAGATAAAGAGACACGTCCCATGATTCTGACTAATGATGTTGTTGTGATTTCTTCTGATGAGGAAAATAAAAGTCCTTGTTCGACTTTTACAGATTGTGACAAAACCGGGTTGATCACATCTGAAACAAATCAAGATGATGGTAGTTTGCCTAACTACATAAATTTAAAAGAGGGTGAGAAACCAGCTTCTAGATCTACTGATGATCAAACGAAATATTGTCCAAAGAAAACTTTGAACCGATTCCGTGATGACTCTAAGGAATACAACTTTCAGTCACTTGACAGGAAACTTATACTTCTTCAACATACGGTGGTCAAATTTTGAAAGAAGTTTTTTGTCTTAAAAAACTGAAAGATTATTCCTCGGTAGAAAGACAGATTATACTACATCCCGATAAGATCAATTCAAAGGAGTCAGAGGGAAAAGTTGATAATCGCTTCTGGAAAAAGGTTCCTCAGCACCCATATCGAAACTGTTCTGGTTTTGATGAGGAACGACTTCAGAAGGAAGGGAAAGGGCGAATCTCTGCCAAAAGAAACAATCAGGATTTTCCGATAGTTGTTTCAGATGATCACACTAATGTGAATAATAAGGAAGTCCTTAGAATGAGAAAATCGTATGAAAATATCATTGAAAGAATTAAGAGAGATCTAGCTATCTCCGAGAATTCTCACATTGGTACATTTTCTCCACATGATCATATCTCTAGAGTTAGAAAAGATCATCATCTTGGGAGAAAATATTTTGGGCAGTAATTCCCTAAAAGAGACACGAACTATGTTTCTGATATTCACTGTAAGCTGGAAAAAGCTTACTCCGATGCAACTTAGTTGTATCGTATGTTGTGCTTTCTCATCCTTTCGTGCTCATAATCTTGGATAGGAAAGGCACAATAAAACAGGAGCACATGTACCATTGTGTAGTTGTTTATCAGAAAAATTCTGTGATAGTTTATGGATTGCTGCGAATCCATGGAAGTTAAAAATGTTCATGTTTAACATGATTTTCCAAAAATAGGTGATATTTGGAATTTTCGGATTTTTAATAATCCTTCCACCTTGAGAATTTCGGACTAAGGAAACGAAATATATTGTTTGATATTTTTGGATTTTCCAGAGGTCTCTTGGTCCGAAAGTTGACTCTTTTAAGAGGAGAAACTTTATCTTGTTTGTATTCGAAACCCTGAGAAATCATTTTATATATTATTCATAACCGAGCATGCCTCCAGTAACTCGCAGTGTCTCAAATACTAATAAGGAGGAAGCTCAAAAATTTAAGGATTGTCAAGGAATCGATACCGAGAGAAAGAAGAAAGGCATTATGTCTGATTATGACTCTGATAGCTCAGCTGGATCACAAGATGAGTCATGTCTATTGGCCTACAACCTTCAAGATCCAACCAAAACCTAGTGGATTCGTTCTGATAGTATGTCTCAATATATCCAAGGTTTTGATGAACTAGAAACCAATCTTGCTATGACTATACGACATCAAGATTGGGTAAAAGAGAAGTATGAAGGAACAAGAGGAATTCTTGCTGAGCTCAAAACTCTAATTGAAGATCTTGAGATACCAGAAGTGGTTGCGGACAAGTCTATTGAGACATGCTTTAAGAGTTTGAGCACTGAAGAGACCTCAGTGAATAACAAGAGCACCACTAGAGATTAAATTATTTGCTGTAATACTTAATCTAGTTTAATAGACATCAATTTTTTGATTTCTTTCATTGATTGTATTGGTCTATTATGAATAAAACTATTATGAATAAAATTATTTGTTTGAGTAATTTTTCTTGTGATAGTTTTTGGTTTACATAGCCTGTGCTTAATTGCTTTTACCTTATTGCTATGTATGTTTATGGGATGTTTGATTTCGGTTTTACTACCGTAATATTCGATCTCATATTTTGTGAACCCTTATGGTTTGGGTGACTTTTTGATTTAGCGGGATTAAGTTCTATCCCTAGTAGGTAGGCTTTATCAAAGGATTATGAGGGGTTCTAATAGAAACAATATGTGAAAAAGTCACAATATGTTGAATCGGTTTTGGTTTAGCATAAAGCATATGTGTTTCGACGGTTTTCAACTTTTGCTTGCAATTGTTAAAACCGGTTTTCAACCTTTCTCTGGTAAAGGTTGAGGTGTGTTGTTATTCTTTTGTTCACGCATAAGGATGACAACGTGGTGATATTTCGATATCAATTCTCCCTGGACGAAGATGCAATCATATTGGAGAAGTGGATGCGAAATTTGAGGTAACAATCTTGTTAGTTAAGTGTTTTCCTGTTTAAGAAAAGCCTGAGTTTATATTATATATATTTGTTGCTTTTGCTTAACAAAATTTCGGTTCAATTGATATTTATTCCATTATGTGTGTGTGGATGTGTGTTTCAATTGGTTCCGGTTAATAAAAACTATTGTTATCTTGCTTTATTGTGTGGTATCGATTGTTTAGGCTTACAAAATTTCGGTACAATTGATGTGTGTGTGTGATTCAATTGGTTCCGGTTAAGAAAAACTATTGTTATCGTGCTTTTGTATGGTAACAATCGTTTAGGCTTACAAAATTACGGTGCAATTGCGGTGCTTATAATGTCTATGTTGTTTCAATTGCTTTCGGTTGAGGTGAATAATTATGCAAGTTGATTTATTTTGGTTTGTATGAATTATTTATGGCTTAACGAAATAATATATGTACGGGATGAGTTGTTTAGTCCAATTTGATTCCGGATAAGAAACTAAGTTAATTCTAATCTTAGTTAGACTTATCGAAGTAAGGTTTCGGTTATTCAAGTCTAATTGAATGCCTAAACGAGAAATGCTAGTTAACTAACCTAGTAATTGTCTTGTTTAAAATTGAAAGGTCTAAGTTTATGGATAATTAGAACCTGGTGAGAAAAATGGAGTTTATCTTTATTTTGGTCTTATCGAATTAAGCGGTTGTTTTTGAACAATCGGTTTAGCAAAGGGACTAATATGCTTAGTTGTTTTTGGTTTACTAAACTAAATTGGAAAATTTATTTCGGACAATTGTTTCCTTGGTAACATATCAAAATAAGACTACTTGTAATTTCGGTTTTGATATTGGTTATCAGAACATGATGTGTGGAACCCTCGTGCCTAACTCTACAGGTTTGCAAGTCTATTATGAGATTTGTAAGATTCTTTTCGTGTTGTCCTTTATTTTTTTCGTTTCTTTGTCATTTTTGTGACAAAAAGGGGGAGAAATATATGGAGTAAACAGGTGATGCTGGCATTGATATTTATATTGATTGGCATCGCTAGGGAAAAGAACATTGGTACTTGATGTTTTTATCTAAGAGTGAAAGCACAGACTAAGTGGGAGTAACATGTCATATGTTTGGTATAACAAAGATGTGCGGATTGAATATCTACCTATCTTCCTTAGGGGGAGTAATAGCTTTGTTATTATAATGTCAACATCGACATTTTCAAGGATTGAATGTAAGCAGTTTCACTGTGCTGTTGAATCGGGAATCAAGCGGATTGTAATGAATTATTGTAATTTGTTTATCCATATGATGTAAGAGTTTTTTCACTAAAATTGAAAAAGAGGGAGATTGTTAGGGCATGGCTCGGTTGAACCCACCAAGCGTTGGTATGTCAAGTTTGGTTGTCATATTTTAGTGAATCAAAACTCATGTTAAGAGTCGCTTGATTATGTACTAGAGTTAAACTTCGTATAGGTTAACTTGAAAGTATTAGGATATGAGACATTACAAGTATTGCGAAGACTTGAAGATGTGAAGAAGCAAGGAGCTACAATGACAACAATCATCCTTCCACTTGAGGTTAGTGATATTTGACTTGAACCGTTTCACTCCCTAACGTATCTTTCAAGTCGTGCATATTGAAAACATAACTGCGAAGCATATTTGAACTCTAGATAGACATAGTATTAAGGAATACAATACGAGATTTATTGCTTAACCATTAAACTTTGTAGATAAGACATCGCCATAATCATTTGAATGCTATTGTGATTATGTATGGGTATGAGGTGAGGATTTCATCCTATGGAACAATGTTTACATGTGTTCTAAGGAAGTAAGTTCATAAACTTGTTTGTGAACCGAAAAGGAAATTGCCAGGTGTTATTGGTTTTGTTATTCATTGCATATCTTATGAATGGTAGGCCTGGAAAGTGTATGAATTTATGGCCTACGGGTTATACCGCAAGTGCACGGTGTCTGTTATGAAGCACAGGGCAAATACGAGTCGAACCACAGAGACTTGTGGTGCTAATGTTGATCTAAGGCTTACTTGACTGAATTCAGGGAATGTAACAAGTGACAGAGCTAATGTTTTGTGTCGTAGAAACGACTGAAATTGTTTTAGTGACTCTAAACTAAGGTAAAAGAAATAAAATGTGACAATAGGAAATACCAGGGTGGTGAATCCACCACTAGACTCTTTGCTAAGACAATTCAATTCATGTTATGTTCTTATATCTTCCTAAGGATGATTCTAAAGAGTAATACATCACTAATCTCACTAGTTCCCCCCTAGTATAGAGTGTCTTATCACAGTACACTCTATCACATGTTCCTTAGTTGCTTACTAAGCATCACTCATACATTGTTAAGCACATACACCTTCCTTGGCAGTTCTAATGGGGAATTTGATCAACCTTTCACTCTAACTCTCTCCTAGTATTGGTCTCTTCTTACGATCTGCCAATCACAAGAGAGTTAGATTAATTAGCTAATTACTTTCCTATTTCTATTAAGCACAATAAGAACAAGCAACATCAAACTGATTTTCTCAACATAAAATCCGAGGTTTCAACAACACCCCAAATGATGGAATTAAAACATATTAAGACTACAAATTAAACCCTAATTGACAGCACTGGCTAATCCAGGCGTGAGTAAAATCAACTTCTACATCATCTATTTATACATGCAACCACAATTACCCAAACCCTAATTTATTATAAAACAGAAATTAAATCAACCCATACTCTGAATTCGCTCTCCCTCTTGTCGTGCGGCTCTGAGAATTCCATACTTTGATTGATTGATCGAAACCCTAGCTTCTAGTTATCTTTAAATTAGCTTCTATAGTTGGTAGAGGCTAAGAGAGAGATAACTCGAAGTAGAGAAGGTAACGGTACTACGGCGCGTTTGATGATGGCAGAGTAGGTAGAAGGAGGTAGTGGTGGCTCTGGTGGTGGTATGGGTGAAAGAGGTGGCGGAAGAAAGAGAGTGAGCTCTGCTGCGATGGAGACGGAGAGGGGAATGGGTTTTGAAGAGAAGAAAGAGAAGAGGAAGAAGAGAAATGGGTTGATCGAACGGGGTATAGGGTTAGGTACTTTTGTTGTGAAGCGGGTGCATCGATTGTTGATGGAAATGGTGGAGCGGCGTCGGATGGAGCCGATGGAGATCTGAACGGCTCAGGGAGGTAAGCGGTTTTGGAGCGATCTGGTGTTGCACGGAGCATCAAGAGATGATGTATAGTGATGGAGCGACCGTAGGATGCAGCTGGGAGAGATCTGGACGGCTCGTGGTGGACGGGCCCGGATCCGGGTCACGGGTCGAGTCCAGCTCAAGCCCAAGTCTTGTAGATGAGTTGCTACTTGTTGGGTTGCAAATTGCGCGCGAGCTTTGGCTTTCTGCTCCATAGATGCTCGACTCCACTTCTTCGCTCTTTAGCTCCTCGGTTTTCTCCGGACTTTATTTATTACCTAAAAACACAAAATTAATTAATACAAATATTTATTCTTGAAAACAAAGAAAACACGAGAATGCTGGATAATATCTCGATTTCTAAGCGCAAAAGATGAGTAAAATGCCAATAAAAAGGTGTATAAATATGCACTATTTGGCACTCATCAAATACCCCCAAACCTGAATTTTACTTGTCCTCAAGTGAAACGAAAAATAAGAAATCCCTAACTATACCCACTGTCGCAGTCTCTCGAATGCATTTAGCGTATGCACTAAGCCTTTAAACCCCCTAGGTGTCCCTAGTGGACGAGTTGTAGTCTCGTGAGGGTTTACAGAGGTGTACCCACAAAACCTTCTCCAACTTCGAGTGTAAAAGAGTCTCAAGCCTCCAAGAAGCTATGAGGACATAGAGTTTCTGCATGCTAGTAACGAAGTTAGAACTATCGAAGAACGCATTCTCATCCTTAAGTCTTTGAGCGAGAAGTAACCATACCATATGAAAGAATTCGGATTCGATTGTGATCATAAGTCTCAACTTCTGCCTCACCATTAGGGTTTTATGATAATTGCACTCAAAAAGATCGCTTTTTAGTCTCTCATGTGTGCGAGCGGGGAGTAAAGAGAGAAATCCCCGCACACGTTGTAGGTAAGAAGGATAACCTTCCGAATAAAATCTGGAGACTCCACGAGGTGTGGACAAAAAGAATCTTTTCCGATGATCTCTAAGAAAGGAAATCAACCATTAGCAAGGGGTGGGAGTACTCACTCACTTCTCGCCCGATCGGCAATTAATATCACTCTCTCATAAGAAACCATAGAAACGTCTTCAATCTTCGGTCTTCGGTCTTCAAATGTTGATGACGAACTTCTAAACTTCACAAAACTTGACAATTTTTAACTTTTCTACTCAAATTCCTTGTTGTTTGGATTTTTCTTTTTAAACTCTTCTTTACCATGGTGGTAGCAAAAATAAGAAAATAAACTACAATATTTTTTTTTTGATTTTTTTTTTTTTTTTTTTTTGTTTTTTTTTTTTAATAAGTGAAAATAAAAATACAAATAATGAAACAACTAACTCCATGGACAAAGGGCTTTATCACTCAATTTTTCCACAACTTGTATTGTCTTGATTTTATAAATTTTATTAATTCTCATCCTATTTTCTTTTCTTTGTTGCACATAAACCTTGGACTATATCAATTTTTCTTTCCGTATTGGATTACTCTCAGTTCTTGACGATGATGTGTTTCTATGGGTCTTGCTGATTGAGAGAGAGAGAGATGCTAACGCAAATCGATATTTAGAAGGAGTTTTCATCTTTAGACGTCACCCTCATGATTGACGGAATTAGCACTCAAGAGATCAAAAGTAGTGCTTTGAAATTGGTGCGAAGTTGGGTAGCTCACCATTCCTACCCGGAATTTACGTAAGGTGACACACACTCTAACAAACTTTTCTAGAAAGTTGCAAAAAATTGAAGGTTGGTGCCTCACTTGATGTAAAATGGGTAGTCTCCACTATGGGTGATCACAATTCTACTACCGAATATCTAAACAAAGACCTAATTAGCCCTCCCCATGGTTAAATCCAACTTTAACGCTCTAATCAACTAAGGAACCCGATTGTGTTCTCCGGTACTTCCAAGTTCTTTATTTCAGTCGGAATCTCTATGTAAACATAGCTAAAAGCATGCTAGTGACTCTAAAATCTCTAAAAGTTGGAGGTTTTACAAAAAGAGTTTTTTTTTTTTTTTTTTTTGAAAATAAAAGGTAAAATACAAGACTAAAAACTCTAAATGCAAATGCACCCCCAAACCTAAATCAAACATTGTCCTCAATGTGTCACAGATAGGAAAAATTTAAACGATCACGTACCACCAGAACTATCTTGATAAGATAAAAAGGAAAGAGGTTACTGGGATGTCGGCAAAGAGCAAGGTTGAGCTTCATTCGTCAAGGCTAGAATCCAATATTCTCAACGGAGATCATATCGGATTAGCATAATATATGTGCAAGAAGACTCAACCGAATCAAGAAAAGAAAAATTTAACAAGTCCTCACCGGATATATACAATGAAAATGCACCATAAACCAACGAGTCTAAAGAGTTGAGGATCAACCCAAAAGACGATATGTACAACCATCAACAATCTTACACAAATATAACATGAGAGTGCAAGTAAGACTTTGTAGATGTGAAGGAGTTTCCCCAAACCTAAACTTGTGAACAGGTGTGTTTGTGAGAACAAAATCTTGCAATTTTAAAGGTACATCATGCAAAAGGTCTAACTCAAAATGAGTTTTGCTAATTACAAAATGACATACATATTCCAACCTGTGGCTCCTTAAGAGTGTTATACTTTGATGCAAAATAGTCCAAGAGGACTTGGGAAGCACAAAGTTCTAGGCCTAAGTTAGGCATTTTCGAGAAAAGTTGGTTTTGCAATTTTGTGACAAACTACACCTAGGTTTGGTGGAGGAGTTTCAATTTGTGACTCGGGAGAGAGGTTAGGTACATCTAAGTTGTGTTCATGTATAAAATCATTTGCACCGTCACACTCTTTCCTAAGGTCGAGTGGGTAAATCATGGTCATTTTCACAGGCAATTCATCGGGTTCCACATCAAATTCATCGGAGGAGGCAACATATTGTGACATGGGCGGGAATCGGACACGAAATAATATTATGATCCAAAAGAACATTAGTGTCAACGAGAAGATTCATCCTTTCTTAAGTCACAAACAAGTTGTGTAGCATGCTCACATTCACTGAATAATTTCACAAAACTAAGCTCATAGTTAAGATCACATGTATGAATGTTAGAAGAAGTATCATTCATAGGGTTCACAGAAGAGGCGCATAACGTCTCTGAACCAAAAGATTCCATCATATTTTCAGCATGCACATGCTCTTCTAACATATCATATTCATCATCATCATCATCATAGCAAAATTCATCTCCCCATTCAAAATTGTAGCATTTCTAGTGTACTCATTTACCTCTAGATTAGGTTCATATTCAGTGTATGGTTGTGCAAAAGGTTCACTAGAGAAGGGATGCTTAGACATGTTGCTATGTGGATGGTCATGCATTGCATTCATTTCAAGCCTAGCATTTTGCTCCATGAGTGTTTCCATTGTTGATTGCAAACTAGGAGTTGGGGAGTATAAAATTGTTCATCTCCCCACTTGTGGTGAATGATGCATGTGTGCGGGTTGATCATGGTCCCAATAGTCACTTCTAGACACTTCGTACATTGGATTATCATGGTTTTCCCTAGGCTTGTCTAAAAGCATGCAAAATATAACAAGTACTCAGCCGGGGTGGTCTAGGCCACCACATAAGGTGCAAGCATGCATTTCATATTGCCTAGAAAAACTAGATTTGACAGATTGCCTTTCTAAAGCGGATTGCCTATCTAAAGCGAGATAGTCGAGCCTCTAATTGATCTAAAAGTGATATTTGGGTATGAGAAAATTGTTCATTTTCAACTTTGTGGTGGATGATGTATATGATCATAATGATTAGGGTATGTGAGGTCGGGGGCCACGAGAAGGCCCATAAAGTTCCCTAAAGTCACTATGGTATGTGGGGTGTTCATCCTGTGAAAGGTGCCCGTAAGCAAGCTCTCTAAGGGATTTATTTGTTCCATCCCCAGATGCGGACCAATATCCTGACATGATTTGGCACTCAAATTGAACTCAAAGCCCAGATGAAGTGGACTAAGTTTGGTTTTTGGTGGGAAATTTTGGTTTAAATGGGAAAGTTTGGTTTTGTTGGGTAAGTTTGGTTTTGTTGGGTAAGTTTGGTTTTGTTGGGTTTTGGTTTATTTGGGAATGTTCAGCCCAGTTGCTATTTGAAATTGTTAAGCCCAGAGGTGTTTGAAAAAGTATAGCCCAGAACTGAATTGAATTGGGTTGAGTTTTGGTGTAAGCCCAAGTTAGGTTAACATGTGCAGCCCAGCGAAAAGTACGGCCCCCAGACTGCAGGCTCGGTTTGGTTGCGGCCAGGTTGTGTTGATCAGCCCGGCGGTGTTCGGTTATCCCGTGATGTTCAGCCCAACAGATGTGGGTTTAGCTAGCCCAGGTAGTGTTTGAACAGCCCAGCAGAGCTCAGGGTATGCAAGCTTACAGCCCAGGTATGAACAGCAAATATAACACTCACAGCATTTGGGTTTAGCACAATGCATAAGGTCACAAGCACATGGAGCCTAAGAACTGCAATCGGTAAGGCGACGGGGTTGTCACACAAGCATGCAAATGTCGATGGTTCAATGCTCACACTTATATGCATTACCGGTTGCGGGGTAGACTGAAATTATGGGCATTGAGCTCACAGATGTCAATTATGCTCGGGTTACACACTTTCAATGATGCACGGGGTTGGATGAACGACAAATAACCTTAGCTTGCACTTCTCAACATGTTCGGTTGCCAATAAAATTATGGCGCGGCAATTCTCGAGAGATTTATACAAGAACATGTAAATATTGACGGGGTCTAGCTATGGGTCTGACAATGAGTTGGCTCCCGGCTTCAGAGGCTGGAGCTCAAGGCGGATGAGAAATGCTCGGGTTATACTAGGTTCTTTCACGATTCCACGAGCTTTCACCGGGCTCAACAAGTCACGGCAAGGGTGCGGATGTGCAATTTGGAAACTTCGGCTTCGGGTGAGGTTGAGCACAACGAGGTTTCACACAAGGCGACAATGGGCAATCGGTTTGACAAACATACATTATGCACACATTTCGAGATATTGCGGTTACGCTCAAGATGGTACTCTATATTGCAAGGTGTTGGGAAGTACCTTGCTAAGCGACTAGGTTATCGGGAGACATGGGTTAGCATTTATAAAAATGAGGTACATTGAAGTTTTAGAACAACCAACCGACACAGGGCACAACGGCTATATTGTCTTGCTCCTTGTCCTTCCCCCGAGGGTTGCTCGGCACTTAGCAAGTTAGCGAAGACATCGGCACGAGAGCACGGCCCGACACGGTACCTGCGGCTCAATAAAAATTCTCGGTTCTACGAAGTGTGAGTTTAAAGCAAGTCAATAACTTCTGACTAAGTACAACGAGATGCTAATTTGAGAATGCGGATGGAGTTAATGCAATGCAAGGTGCTTATTTTACGGATGTATGCTTTGAACTAGAAAGAAAATTGACAAATGCACAAATTAAGCTAGAATATCTTTGCAAAGGTTAAAACAAGATACAATTTACACTAAAGCAGATGCAAGTTACAAGTTACACTAAAGCAGAGATGACTATAAGTTACACTAAAACAAAATAATACAATATGAATATGTACGAGGTAAAACTCGGTGGAGTATTAGCCAAAAATCGGCAGGGCACACGCCAAGTCCCCGGCAACGGCGCCAAAAACTTGGTAGGCCTGGAAAGTGTATGAATTTATGGCCTACGGGTTATACCGCAAGTGCACGGTGTCTGTTATGAAGCACAGGGCAAATACGAGTCGAACCACGAGAGACTTGTGGTGCTAATGTTGATCTAAGGCTTACTTGACTCAATTCGGGAATGTAACAAGTGTGAGCTAATGTTTTGTGTCATAGAAGCATTTGAAATTGTTTTAGTGACTCTAAACTAAGGTAAAAGAAATAAAATGTGACAATGGGAAATACCAGGGTGGTGAATCCACCACTAGACTCTTTGCTAAGACAATTCAATTCATGTTATGTTCTTATATCTTCCTAAGGATGATTCTAAAGAGTAATACATCACTAATCTCACTAGTTCCCCCCTAGTATAGAGTGTCTTATCACAGTACACTCTATCACAGGTTCCTTAGTTGCTTACTAAGCATCACTCATACATTGTTAAGCACATACACCTTCCTTGGCAGTTCTAATGGGGAATTTGATCAACCTTTCACTCTAACTCTCTCCTAGTATTGGCTGTCTTCTTACGGTCAGTAATCACAAGAGATTAGATTAATTAGCTAATTACTTTCCTATTTCTATTAAGCACAATAAGAACAGCAACATCAAACTGATTTTCTCAACATAAAATCCAGGGTTTCAACAACACCCCAGCTGATGGAATTAAAACATATTAAGACTACAAATTAAACCCTAATTGACTGCACTGGCTAATCCAGGCGTGAGTAAAATCAACTTCTACATCATCTATTTATACATGCAACCACAATTACCCAAACCCTAATTTATTATAAAACAGAAATTAAATCAACCCATACTCTGAATTCGCTCTCCCTCTTGTCGTGCGGCTCGAGAATTCCATACTTTGATTGATTGATCGAAACCCTAGCTTCTAGTTATCTTTAAATTAGCTTCTATAGTTGGTAGAGGCTAAGAGAGATAACTCGAAGTAGAGAAGGTAGCGGTACTCTTGGCGCGTTTGATGATGGCGAGTAGGTAGAAGGAGGTAGTGGTGGCTCGGTGGTGGTATGGGTGAAAGAGGTGGCGGAAGAAAAGAGCGGAGCTCTGCTTTCTCGATGGAGACGGGAGAGGGGAATGGGTTTTGCGAGAGAAGAAAGAGAAGAGGAAGAAGAGAAATGGGTTGATCGAACGGGGTATAGGGTTAGGTACTTTTGTTGTGAAGCGAGTGCATCGGCTGTTGATGGAAATGGTGGAGCGGCGTCGGATGGAGGCGTGGAGATCTGAACGGCTCGGGGAGGTAAGCGGTTTTGGAGCGATCTGGTGTTGCACGGAGCATCAAGAGATGATGTATAGTGATGGAGCGACCGTAGGATGCAGGTGGGAGAGATACGGGACGGCTCGTGGTGGACGGGCCGGATCGGGTCACGGGTCGGGTCTAGCTCAAGCCCAAGTCTTGTAGATGAGTTGCTACTTGTTGGGTTGCAAATCATTTGCGCGGAGCTTTGGCTTTCTGCTCCATAGATGCTCGACTCCACTTCTTCGCTCTTTAGCTCCTCGGTTTCTCAGGACTTTATTTATTACCTAAAAACACAAAATTAATTAATACAAATATTTATTCTTGAAAACAAAGAAAACACGAGAATGCAGGATAATATCGATTTCTAAGCGCAAAAGATGAGTAAAATGCCAATAAAAAGGTGTATAAATATGCACTATTTGGCACTCATCAATGAACAACCAATATGTGTGATAGAGTATGACCGCTCACAACTTGTTGTGTTCTTGGTAGAACTGTTCACAAAGGCCTGACTTATGTATTGGTATAACTTTTATTAGTAAAACCGATCTTAATTAATCACCTGTGGTATGATCGGATTTTGTATGTCTGACCTTGTAAGGGAAAGGGAACCGATCCTTTTAATGGAAAGGCAACCGATCCTAGTAAGTGTGAAAGAGAACTTACAAAGTTAAGATGTCGACAAACTTTGAACACGTGCTGTGAATGTTTATTTCTATAATTGTTCAAAGATATTCCTTAACGGCTAAGGGAAGAGAATCCCGAGGATCGAAACATAAGTAAGTTAAGAATCTTTTAATTAAGGTTATTAATTTCATTTGTATGGAAATTACGGAATTAGTAATGTGCATTTACTAATTAGATTTTTGAGAGATTTCGATCGTTATTTTTGACGAGCATTTCCAAGAATTATGAAAACCGAATCTAGTGCTTTTATGAATATCTTGAGAATATTTTCGGTTTTGGAAATTCCTTGGTGTCCAAACTTCCTTGTCTATAAATACACGAAGTTTGCCTTTCTAGCAAACTAATCCTTCGTAACAACAGTTTACTCTTTTGTTGTTGTTCTTGGAGTGTAGCCGCCTATTCGGAGAGGAAGTAACCTAAAGTGTAGGACCATAATATCGCAATATACGGGACTCGCGGGGTTAATAAACAACGATGTCGCGAGGCGATCATGACTAAAATAAACGACGCAAAGAATAACGACGGGCGAGACATAAAGAAGATGTGAGATCGGCGAGGGTTAAGAAGTGTCGCGAGATTGAATAGTTGTACAGCGACACTTGCGAGGCATTCCCGAAAATAAAGGATAGCTTAGCTGTCATCCACTATGTATTACCCTATATAAAGGGTCGAGTGAGTCTGTGGTAAGGAGAGATCTTTTTGGAATTGTTGGGCAAGTCATTAGGAGAGAGAAAGTTCAAGAGTGTTTTATTTGCTAAGTGTAATCCTACTTTTCCTGTGTAAACAAGCTCATGAAATTAATCAATAAACATTCTCAATTATGCAACTTTCAATGGACTAATTAACCAAAATATAGTGAGGGGTGTAGTGTGGGAAAACACTGCTACTACATATGCGCTAGAAAGCGAGGACGACGAGTGATTGAAAGAAATTGGAAAGAATTTGGATTAACGAGAGAAGAGATTTGGAAAAGATACTCAAGAATTCATTGAAAAGAAAGATGGCTAGAAGAAGAAACGTACGGGAGCAACCAACGATTGTAAGAAGAAGTGGGAGACTTCTTTGGAGAAAGGAGGAATGAAAGCAGGAGAATCATCAAGGATGAACATGAGAAATGATGAAGAAGGTCAAAACCAGACCACAATCTCCCTAGTGGCAAACGCGGCTGTGGATTATGATAGAGTAAGTGTGCATACTTGGAGATCGATTACGAAGACGAGAGAGAAGAGGAGCGGCGGGCTGGTGAACAATGGACAAGGAGAACAAGGGATGAATGGAGAAATGAATCCGGGAAACGAAGAAATGGCGCGTTAGAAAGATTGAGACAAACAATACACGAGGAGAGACGGCTAGAGGCGGAAGAGCGAGCAAACTTGACAAGACAAAATCATGAATTGAGGATGGAAAATATGAGATTGCAAAGTAGGAGATCTAGAAGTAGCGTGAGATCAAGTTCTAGATCGAACAGAGAAAAGAAAGAAGAAGAGTTTTACCAACGAGAGAATACAGGAAGAGACACAAGATCCAGGACGCGAGTATGGCGAGAGAAGAGGAGAAATAGAAGATCGTTATATTCCTCGGCCCGAGAAAATCTTCAAAATGAGCGAAATAGGGAAAATCAAGAAAACATGCAACTCCAAGGGCCGAATGACCCAGTTTGAAGGAAGAATAATCTGCGCGGGAGAGAAGAATTGAGAAGAAACAGAGATCGAGGATGACATTGAGAGACACTACATTGAACAAGCGCGACTAGCTCGCGAGAGAGAAAAGGCTAAGAGAAGAAATGGAAAATCAAGAGATGGAGGAGGCAATCCGGCAAAATAACCATGATAACCGCGAAAGAAGAAGGGAACAGAATCGTACTAATAGAAATATTAATGAAGAATATGAGAGGGTGCAAATGATGAGAGCTGAGAGGCAACCAAGAAGAGAGAACAACCGATATAATGGCGTGCGAATTAATGAAGGAAACGAAGAAGAGCGTCGCGAGGAAAGAAGAGGAGAAAATAATGAGCAGGAAGGTCAAAATAGGCACGAGCGAAGAAGGAGAGAAGCAGAGCTAAAAAGACCCGGTAGAATCAAATTACGAGGCAAATGAACAAATCTTAAGAGAACTAGGCTGAAATGAGAGGATTCTTGAACAATAGAAGAGAAGGAGGAAGGAGACAAGCTGGACGAAGCCATCGCGAAAGCGCGAAGAATCCCTTCACGCTAGAAGTACAAATGGGAGGAATACCTCCTAAGTGCAATCTACCTGCATTAACCAACATCTTTGATGGAACAACATGTGCGATACAACATATTAAGGCTTATATGAGATGTATGTTACAATGGGAGAACCATGATGCTATATTGTGCAAATATTTCGCGTCAAGCTTAATAGGAGAAGCACTAAAGTGGTTTGAAAGTCTACCAAGGAATACAATTACATCATTTCACCATTTACAAGCCACATTCTTGGGAGCATACATAAGTAACAACTCTTCACGACCCGGGTATTGAAGATGTATTCGGGTTGAAACAAAGGGTTGGCGAGAGCTTAAGGCGATTGACAATGAGATGGAGAACCATGTGTAGCGAAATGGCGGGGCGGGTTGAGGAGAGATATCTCATCCTCTCATTTGTGAATGCTCTCTTTGCGACTAACTTGTTATACATTCAAATTTTTAGAGTCAAAAATACAATCACGATGGCGAAGCTGCGAGAATTACGGGAAGAATATATCGCCTTAGAAGAAAGACGAGAATGAAATGAATTCTTATCCGATTGCGAACACAAACTCGAATGCTGCGAACATAAGCTTGTTACCTCGATTCATCAATACGGTGGCGAGCACTTCGCAAGGACGGCGAGCAAGGAGAGCGATGAGGGACAGCGAAGATAGTAGCCATGGGAAGCCATGATCAAGAAGAGTTTGAGCGAAAAGGAACTATTATAACCGTAACACAATAATAAGATTCGAGAGGCTAGATCATGTGCAAGAAACTTATGGTGGACGAAGGCAAAATAACCGTGGAGAGGCGAGAGAAATCATAGAACAGTATGGGAACAAATTAAGATGCCTCCAGATGCTAGCGTTGAAAAGATGCGGGAAGCTATACTTGTGATGGAAAATGTACCGGCACCTTGGAATGTTGGAATGGAACCACCGCCGGGAGATAGAAGTCATGAGTTTTGTTCTTACCATCGCTTCCATGGGCATCAAACAAACGATTGTAGAAACATAAAAAGAATTATTCTCGGGATGATTGATCGGGGAAAGCTGAATCACTTTCTAAAGGGAGAAAAAACAGGTCGAGACATTACCACCACCACCGAGAGATGCACGAGACGATTGTCGGCGAAAGGAAAGGAAACATTTGTGATAGAAGTAGGAACCAAAGCTAAGAATTTGAATTGCAACTCTATCGTCCACTCCTATCGCACCATCGAAGATTTTCATGACAACGTGCTCGGTAGAGTCTTTGCGAGAGATGCTAATGATAAAGAAATAATGAGTGCAGCGAGAACAACGCGATTAGAAAAGTGGCGATTGAAAACTATTTCTTTCTCTGCGAGATGAAGTACCAAAAGGAAGAGAAACACACGATAGCCCGTTGGTTGTGAAACTAGAGATTAACCAAAACCGATTGATGGAGAAGATGATGAGGCGAAGCTTGTTGGGCGATCAACCGAATTCTAATCGACAGGAAGTTCGGTGAATATTCTCTTCTACCATACTTACAAGACGATGGGCGGAAAAGATGAGGATTTAATTCCCTCGACATACAAGATATATGGCTTTAACGACACTGCAAACAAACCAAAAGGAGAGGTTCACATGAGAATACCTCTACAAGGATTATCCAACGATATTTTATTACGTGTGGTTGATGTGGAATCTCCATACAATGCGCTGATTGGGAGGCCATGGCTTCATGAAATCTTAGGAGTCGCGTCAACATATCATCAATGTATTAAATTCCCACATCCAAATGGCATTGGTATCATACGGGGAGATTGGAAGGAGTCGCAACGATTGCCATGAGGTTGATATAGAAAAGCTGCGAAGAAAGAAGTGCCAAAAGAAAGGGTTGGAAGCAACATGTGAGAAATGAACGAGAGAAAGGAAAAACTAATGGTAGATGCTATAGAAGTGAGGGCTGAACATTACCCATGAGGTGAATGCTTAGAGACAGACCAATATTATAACAATGAAGAAGCAAAAGATATGAGGAACAAAAGGCATAAGAAATGAATAATCAATAACGACAAGATGCAAAGTAACAAGCTGAAGTAATGATGTGCGAGAATCTCGACCAAGAGTAAAATGAGAATACGACTAAGAAAGAAAAGTGAAATGCAACAAGTGAAACAGAACGTGCGAATACTTAGCAAACAAATATCGACAAATAATGAAACATGAATGATTGAATGATTTAACAAATATAAATGCGCAAATGAATGGGACGAACCTTTATGGCGTACACCCTAGTTCGCGAATAACATTTCGTAAGAGGCAAATGTAAGACCTAAAGTGCGTCATATAAGGGGTATCTCTCGCCGTGGTTCGGGGGAAGGTTACACCGCTCACAAACACTGAACCATGAAAATTTGGGGCCCATGAAAGCCTATCCGGGAAGAGGTACCTTGGATTCCCAACTATATATGTAGGTTATACCCTGGTTGGGCGGCCAGGGTCTCTTCCTAGGAGTCGATGTATGCTCAAGGCGCCCGAGGTACACGGTTGAGCGAGTGCCGGGATGGATGAACCTACCCTGGCCATTCTTGGCAAGTCTTGGCATGCGTTGCACTCGCCCGAAGAAAACTCCACTTAGGGTGCGGTCTCGTAACCATAAACCCTATAGGTATAAGGGATAAGAGGCTGCGAAAACAAGCTGGTTGTTGTCAAGGCCGGATGGGAGGAGCTAGTCTTGTATGGCCGATGTTTCGCCTCCTTGAAGGGCAACCGGGAGATGATAAGGCGGTGCTCTCCATTAGGGAGAGTGCCAAAGCAGACGCAAATGTCATGAGGCTTTGTTTTCGCAAGGAGACTTAGGCTTGTCATATTTGTGCAATGATCCTGCGGAGGCAATAATACTAACGCGAGGGTAAGGCGAGATCAATGGGTCTTTGCACGAAAGTGTACGGACGTCTGCGATTTCGTCGCAAGGCGGCAATGTCATAGGACTTTATATTCGCAAGGATATCTAGGCCTGTCATATTGTTGCAACCAAAACATCTGCGAGGCAAAAATACTTGAAAAATGATAAGGCAAGATCAATGGGTCTTTACATACAAGTGTAAAGACGTCCTGTGATTTTGTCGCAATAAACGGTGGCGAGGAGGACCTCTAATTAGGGAGGTCTAACTTGGAAGACCACACAAAATGATAAGGCAAGGTCAATGGGCCTTTACATGAAAGTGTAGAGGCGGCTGCGACCTTGTCGCGACAAAAAGAGATAGAATTCTCGATTCATAAAGATACTGCGATCTCGTCGCGGCTATACAATTAATAACCAACAAAATACTTGATGACAACTAAAATCTTCCATCGAAGAAGAATAACGAGAGGCAAGTATGGGAATGGAAAAGATGAAATATTGTTATTCATCTTACGATGAAAGAATTATACATCAATAATGTTAATCAATTATATTACAAGGAAGAACTACCAAAAAAGGGGGGTGAAGATTGAATTCGGAGGAAAAAATCCAAGAAATACACTATAATAAGGATACGAAAATGTACGAGATACTACAAGCGAGAGAAAGAAAACGAAAAAAGTTATTTCTTTGGCGATTCTTCTTCTTCGTCGATTCTTCAATCGATTATTCTCATCGCGAGAATTTTCTTCTTCGCCGACCTCGCTATCGAAGCGTCGAGGCAGGATTCTCGGGAACCTTTTCAAGGAGCCGAGGGATATGAATGCGAGAGGATATTATGGTCCTTACAAACATACTCCATGCCTCTATTGCGAAAGCGAAACAGCATCATTGTTAAAGTTCTCCACTGTCGTTAGAAATTGTTTCTTCAACTTGTAATATCTATTCTCGCGAAGGAAGAGATTCTTTGCGAAATTTGTTCTTTTTCGGTTTCGAGTTCTTCAATTCTCATTTGGAAAATTCCGTGAGTTGCTCTTTTTCAGATTCAAGCTCTCTAATTCTAACACGAAGCCTCTTCTCGGATTACGCAAATAAGAAACAACAAGTTAACAATTTACAAGCAATATTACGGAAATAAGAAGCGATGGTATAATAAGCAACCTTCTCTGTCGGATATCATATCTTTAACCAAGGAAGTATGCTCGGCGTGAAGACTAACATCAACACCTAGGTTATTTAAAGCGTTATCTAAAACTTTCGCAGCCCGAGGCGAATTCATCATCATTATTTATAACAAGGAGCGAAACGAATCTGATCTTCTCGCTCACTAAGTAAGGATTCAGCGAAGCAATTCATCTCGCTCAATTTGTAGCTCAAGAAGAGATTTTTGAAATGTTGCTAATGCTTGAGCACCATTGTTAGCAATGCGGTCTTTGTCATCTATGTGATCACTAATTTTCTTCCTCAAAATTTTGATTTCTTTACGAGACTCAAGAAACATTTGTTTAAATTGGTTGGCCGCACTCAAACCAGATCTATGTTCAATCTCTAAAAGGCGATATTTGGTCTGAAGTTCATCTAATGAAAGAGAGTTAATTTTGTTCGAAGAACTACTTAAAGAAGTGTTGAGATGAGCGAGAAGAAGGTTATTATCCATAGGTTCGGGAAATGTATGGAGAAGAATAGCTTCATCGGAGAGATTATATACGTCTGCGAAAGTAATAAGTTAGGTGGCAATACACGACCAATAAAATAAAAATAATAAAAGAAGGCAAAATATTATACCATAAAGTTCTTTGATTAGCATTTTGAAGGGTGGATACCCTCTCTTTTTGAGAGTCAAGTTCGGTATTTAACTTTTGAATCGTCTCGTCTTTATCGCGAGATAACGCGACTTCGATCTCCAATTCTCGAATCTTCTTGCTCAATTGCGAATTCTTCTTCTCAAGATTGTTGCGTCTTCTCTCAAGATCTGAGGCAACTACAAAGAAGACCTTCCAACCTATGAAAGAAGATAGAAAAAGCTGTTAATACATATACAACAATATAAAGCCAATGGGGAGATATGATTGTATACATACCAAGGATCCAAGCGCATTCAAGAAGTCAGGAGACATAGTTCTAGAGACTCCATTGAAAGAATCATTGCCCTCTAGTAGAGTGGCATTGCACACGTTGCGAGAGTCCCGCAAAGAGAAGCTAGGGAGCATCTCCCATTCCTTGGAAAGAATCGGAGAAGATACTAGACAAGCGACCCATAGAAGAACCGGTTAACGGGGTCCACAGTAGCGAGAGAGCGATTGGAATCATGGTCATCTTCATCGGAAGACTCGAGTTTGAGTTAAGGCGAGAAGAAGATTGAATCTTTCGCTTTTTAGTTAGTGGAGCGAGAAGATTTATTCTTGCGGCGATGGTTTTGCCCTTACTTTTATCCTTCGCGGCTACAGCTTCTTCAACTCCAACCTTCGCATACAATTAAAGATAAGAAACAGAGACAACAATATTGTTTCAAATAACAAAGGAAGTATTTCTTACTTCACTCGTAAGTGATCGAAGTAGGGTCAGAGTACTCTCCAACGGATTATCCTTGTACTTTCTTCTCAACTTGGCGATCTGAAAAATTATACAAACTCAACATAAAAAAAAAAAAAAAAAAAAAAAAAGTTGCAAAGGCAAAGTTTTAAAATGGGAAGCATACCTCATTTGCTTTATCAGGCCATTTGAACTCCCAAGGATGATACCCTGCGAGATTCGCAGGAAGAACGTGCGAGCCCGCGATATAAGGACCATTTAAAAACAAGGGTACAACCCACCATTTCTCATCTTTGGAGTGGCGAGGAGTAGTATTATTACCCGGGTGCCAATCAATATCACTGCATGAGTAATTTATCCTCGGGGACATTATCCTTCTTTTCGGCGAATGCCCCAGTAGAGACTTCGCATTAACCATCTTTATCATTTGAATAATTTTCAAAGAAGTTTTCTACGAGTGTACTTCTCTGCGAGATATTTCCAAGTCTTTGAAATCGGGGTGTCTAACGGTAGTGGAGTATAAAGATCCTTTGCCGGCGCCACGATTCGCGAATTCAAGCATTAGGCGAATGCAATCGCCACTCAAGCCGATAAACGGACCCGAGAGAATTTTTCATGGGCCAAGATTTCATAAAATAGAGGCAACTCTGGATCGTATAAGGGAATGGGAAGTCCCATGAGAAGTTGACCTAGCGAGACGATAATCCTTTGATCATCACATTGATGATCGAGAAAATAACCTTGCGAGAGAGAATGGATGAGGGTTCTTGATTAGGAATGGTCGATATGGTGAAACCCTTCTCGAGCAACTTCATTGAACTTCATCAAAAAGAAGTTTTGTATGCACGACTAATGGCAGCCATTATCAGTATGGGAATGGATGAGAGGTTAAAGGTTAAGATCGATGCTAGAAAAGACGAAGAGAAGATTTGCAGTAGCAGAGAGAAGATTTGCGAGTAGCAGGAGCGCAAATTGCGGAAGGAGAAAATCAAAGAAGTTGCAGAGAGAAACTAAAGAATGAAAAGGAGGGGAAAAGAAAACTATATATAGGAAAAAAGATCCTCGAGAAAAACGAGGTCAATTAATGCGAGAAGAGACATGAACGGTCAAGAATAAACGGTTGGAAGAGACGTGTCGAAAAAGGGCATTAATGGTTAAGAACTGTGTACGGAGTTGAACAAATAAAGATAAGCAGTTGCGGCAAATCAAAAGAATCGCTCTCATGATATTCTTCCCTTCGCAAGAAAAGTATGAGGAGAGGCAGGAGATGCAAAACTTCGGAACATCGCAAAAGAATAGAGGCAAGTACGTACTTTTCAAGTACAGTATTCTTCTGCTCGTTCCTTCATCAGCGAAGACCAAAGATCATTGCAACAACAGATTTTTCCTTAAAGATCGCTCTTCAAGCAATATTCAAGGAAAAAGAGGCAAGATGTAGGACCATAATATCGCAATATACAGGACTCGCGGGGTTAATAAACAACGATGTCGCGAGGCAGTCGCAGAGAGCTAAAATAAACGACGCAAAGAATAACGACAGGCGAGACATAAAGAAGATGTGAGATCTGGCGAGGGTTAAGAAGTGTCGCGAGATTGAATAGTTGTACACTGGCGACACTTCGCGAGGCATTCCCGAAAATAAAGGATAGCTTAGCTGTCATCCACTATGTATTACCCTATATAAAGAGTCGAGTGAGTCTGTGGTAAGGAGAGATCTTTTTGGAATTGTTGGGCAAGTCATTAGGAGAGAGAAAGTTCAAGAGTGTTTTATTTGCTAAGTGTAATCCTACTTTTCCTGTGTAAACAACTGGTGAAATTAATCAATAAACATTCTCAATTATGCAACTTTCAATGGACTAATTAACCAAAATATAGTGAGGGGTGTAGTGTGGGAAAACCTGCTACTACAATAAGATTCACTCAAACTAGTTCAGAGTTTCGCCAGGGATCTTTAGACTGTTGTTAGTTCTAAATACGATCTTTTGATAATCAATTGTTAACAGACTCCGTTCTGTGCGTGATTGATCACAAGAGATTCAAGTGATTGTGTGCAGGTTTTTATTGAAGATTTAAGAAGATTTGAAGACAAAGAAGATATTGAAGATCTGACTTGGGTTTTATAATCTTTGGTGTGCACAATACTTGTTTCGGTGAGGATCCAATTAATAATCGGTTTATCCTTGTGGTAGATTGGATTGATTAATTGAGTAGATCGACATCAATATGTTTCCTTGTGATTAAAGGTATTAATTGCCTTAATCTTAAGCGATTACCTTTGGGTGATTGAACATAAGATAGATCTAAGGACCCGACGAAGGAGTTTATGTTAAGATAAACAGAAGAGCCTTTGTCCGACTCATATCACTTGGTTGAATAGAGTTGATACCAAATAGATTTGTTGTTCCTTTACTGTTTGGAATACGAACCAAAGGAATTGCTCCAAGTACGTGACTTATTCACAAGTCGGAGGCGTGGGAATACAGACGAAACTAAGTGAACTATAGGGTTAGTTACTTGGTCTCAACTATACGAAGTTAGGTGTAATTTTGTGTAGCGGCTTAATCCTGAGAGTATTCAATTCTGGACAAGGTCCCGGGGTTTTTCTGCATTTGCGGTTTCCTCGTTAACATAATCTTACTGTGTCATTTACTTTTATTTTCCGCATTATAATTGTTTTATTATAATTAAAGTAAATCACACAAACGTTAATTCCTATTTACTTGATAAGCAATCCTATTGTGTTTGGTTAAGTCCGAACCTTTGTATCAAATAAACATACTTCGTTGTTGTATTGTCTCGATCTTGTATCCATAGACGATCACACTAAGTGTGAACCGATTAGTTGTATTGTCTCGACTCAGTCCATAGACAATCACTTTTGGAGAGAGGACTTATTGGTAGGAAAAGTTTTAGCTTGAGGTATATTTGGGTACCCTCTCCTTTTCACTCTCTTTCCCAAGAATTAATTTGTGTGTTTCCAATAGAATTTGATAAGATATCACTCTCTTATTCTACTATGAACCAATAATTTTGTATACTAGAAAAACATTTCTCATATTCCAGAACGGACTCTTTTTCAACAGTGTAATCTGCTCTTCATTTTAAGATTCATATTTTTTATTCAGTTCTCCAATACTAGCAGCAGGTGAAATGAAAGCAGCAAAGCTACCCTTTATTTTTATCTTTTTACTCACTTTTTTCCGTCCTTGTCAACATAGAAAAGGAAAAAAGTAATTATAAATGAACTCTAACCATAAACCATCTATGATAGCTATATACACAATGAACTCTTATTTATAAGAAATGACAAAACTTAAGATTCTATAAATGAACTCTAACCATAAACCATCTATGGTAGCAATATACACAATGAGCTCCTATTATAAATCTAGAGTTCACCAAACAAAATAAACTCAATCTACAAAAGCACGACCAACACCTGAGAGTTTATTAAACATAATGAACTCTTATAACAAAACAATTAAGAAGTAAAGAGTTCATCAAACAAAATGCACTTCATCTAAATAAGTACGGCCAACACCTGAGAGTTCACCAAACAAGATGAACTCTTATAAGTAAAGAGTTCACCAAAAAGGATGAACTCCATCAAAATAAGTATGACAAACACCTGAGAGTTCACCAAATAGGATGAACTCCGACTACAAAAAACTAGAAAGTCCAGAGTTCATCGAAGAGGATGAATTCCATCTATATAAGCATGACCAACACTTGAGAGTTCATCAAACGGGATGAACTCCGACTATAAAACATCTAGGAAGTCCAGAGTTTACCAAAGAGGATGAACTTCATCTCCATAAGCATGACCAACACCTGAGAGTTCACCAAACATGATGAACTCTGACTACAAAACAACTAGGCAGTCCAGAATTCATCAAAGAGGATGAACTATCTAAATAAGCATGACGAACGCCTGAGAGTTCACCAAACAGATGAACTCCGGCTATAAAACAACTAAGAAGTCCATAGTTCACCAAGGATGATGAGCTCCATCTACATAAGCATGACGAACACCTGAGAATTCATCAAACAGGATTAACTGTGACTATAGAACAACTAAGAAGTCCAGAGTTTATCAAAGATGGTGAACTCCATTGACATAAGCATGCCAACGCCTGAGAGTTCACCAAACAGAATGAACTCCAACTACAAAAAAAATAATAATCCGTAGTTCAAACAAAAAAATAGGGCCGAACTCAAAGCAAATAGTCTGCATATAAGCATGACGAACGCCTGATAGATCATCCAATAGGGTAAAAAACACAAATGAACATTAATAGAACCACAATGAATGTGCATTTTAATATCACAAGACGTTCGAAGATCAAAATCAACTTTCCAATACTTAGATGTGATATTAGGTTAAGGATGTATTTTGTATCATACCCTTAATTAGATGCTCTTGGTCCGATGTTGTTTGCTCAATTGCTTCTTCTTCAACTACAACTATTTGCTTGTCTTTATCTGATTTTCTTTATGATTTCGTCATTAGGGGTTTATTGAAGATTTTTTTTGTTGTTTTTTTTGATGAAATTGAGTATGTTTTTTGATTAGTTGTTTTGCGGTTCATTGTTTGTGAAAGAATATTAGGGTTTTGATTAGTCAATTTTGTTGATTTTTTTAGGTTTTTCTCTCTGCATCTTAAATAAAGAGAATAATTTTTCTGGAGATGATAGGAAAAAAGCGAAGAGAACATGAGAAGATAGACGGCTGTCGTGATTTAAGGCGGTAACAGTTGAGGAAGGATAATTTCGTGTGTTTTACAATTTTTTTTTTTAAAAAGGCCAAACTGACTGGACTAAACTGACTGGACCCACCCAAATATGGGCCAAACCGAAAGTTCCAAGTTCAGCGTACAGGTATCCCCGCCACCATTGGTCACTTTTGCAATCGTGATTCGTGGGATTGTTAACAAAGAAATTCATCGTATTTAAAGAAACCCTTTAGTCGTTAAATACTATTTGTACGTCTGTGTTCTCTTCCGCAGCTCCATTACCAAATCTCTCTGTCTCTAAGAAAGCTCTATCTCTCTCTTTAGGCTTTTGTTTGATGGCAATAAAAGGTGAACACTGTAGCTCACCAGTACCAAGGGCAGCACCATGGCTTGTTGTTTGTCAATATGAGAAAGGTAAGAAAACTCAAGCTTTTTATGATATATGTGAACCCAACAGCAAAACATGTACAAAGTCCTTTGTAGAACTGAGTGGTAAATCTTTCTGGCAAAAACCTTCTCATCAAGGATGGTTGATTATTCTCTGTGACGGTAACGACAACAATAATAATAACAATCACCCGAAGACAAAGTGGAAATTTGGTGATTGTTTTCTATGGAACCCTGTATCGTCAAAGACAATTCAATTGCCTACGTTACTCCATTTGCTTAATGATAGCTCTTATGATCTCCGGGACTGTGTTTTATCTTCACCTCCTCAGACACAAAATAATACTAATCGACGTGACGATGATGATTCCATGGTTTTCTTCCTTGCACGAGGATCAAAAGATCACTACCAGATTTTATTTTGCCGTCCGGGTGATAAACAATGGAAAACGCAGAAAATTAGTGACGATCATATTAGAGACCATACTCATAAGATGTCCCTTCATTGCTGTAAAGGCAAGTTATACGTTACATGTTCTCACAGATATTATGCTGAGCAATGTCCTGTACTTGAGATCATAAAACAGCAACGTAATAATAATATCACTGCCGACATCACTGTAAGACGACTCAAGGTTAAGAAGCCCAACTATTTTTCATCCTTAACCAAGGGAGAATTCCCACATGATCATGAAGAAGTTCATATTGCGGCGGACACATGTAATGATCTATTCAAGATTTGTATTCGCTTTAGTAGAAGAGATCAGTTACCTATCTTTATTCAAGTTTTTCGGCTGAATTGTTCTTCAAACGCTTGGGAAGATGTGAATAGTTTGGGTGATCGTGTTCTTTTTATTGGTCCAAGCACCACAGCAATTTGCTCTGCTAACGAACTTAGTCTCTCCAGAAGTTGTGTTTACTATACACGACCACAGGATACAAATTTATACATATTTGAAATAGAAGACAATTGTACTACAACTCTTCTGCCGTTTCCGGAGCTGCCAAAGCCATTTTATACTATGGAATGGATAGGGATGATAAGGCCTACCACTTTCAGGTACACTATTAGTTTGTATGCATTACATACTTGTTTCTTGTTATTGAGATTTGCAACTTGCTTTATATCTCTCTTTATTTTTATTTTTGAAAATCACCATGGACAATTCTTCTTCAACTGATTTGAGTGTATGCATTATGTTTTGCTTTGATTCCATAGAGCCGCTGATGGAGCAAGAAGAGCGTCTGATATGTTACACAAACAGGAGAAGGAAGAAGCTAACAGTGTAGCAGGCAGAGAGGATTTCGAATTCAGTAAAATTCACGATGGAAGAGAACTAGAAAAAGAAAATCCTTGGGTTATTCTTAATGATGACACTGTGAAGTTGATAGCAAGCTATCTTCATCCAGTAGATTATATACGCTTTTATGCAGTGTGCAGAGAGAATCGGGCGATACTCCCTACAATTAACCGGAGATCTTCTTATACCAGGTTTTCTCCATGGCTCATATTTGTTAAAGATAATGACAGCGTTTGCAACCTCGTGGACCCTATGCAAAATAACAAGCAATACCTCATCAAAGTCCCTGAATTACTCATAGGTGCCAAAATCCATTATTCAAGAGGAGGTTGGCTACTAATGTCTAATGGTACGAAAAGTATATTCTTCTTCAACCCCTTCACAAGAGAAATCATCCAACTTCCAGACATACCGATGGATAATGTCCTCCATTGCAGACTCTTATTTTCCTCATTACCTACCTCTTCAACTTGTGTTGTTTTAGCCATTGGACACTGGATCCGGCAACAAAACGGAGTACTACTAGGTGATTTGTCCATTTACACTATTGAACGAGGAAAGAATTCATGGAGGTCTGAAAAACTTTTAAATATGCATATTGACATGTACATGACATGGCTTAAGGATCCAGTTTTTTATAATGGGCAAATCTACTGCGTGGAAGATGATGAAAATCTAGGAGTTCTTAGCATAGAAGATAATATTGCTTGGAAAAGGCTTCAGAAACCCAATAAACAGTTTTCTACGAATGCTGCGTACAGAAGTTTCTTGATTGAATGCGGAGGAGATCTGTTATTAGTGCGTGTAGGGTCTCAAGGGAAATCAGTTGGAGTTTATCGATTAGATTTCTCTGAGCTGATTTGGGTTGAAGTTGAAAGTTTGGGAAAGTATATGTTGTTCATCAGTTATACTTCATGTCTCTCAGCAATTGCTCCTTGTAGTGGTATGGAGAACAAAATTTATTTTCCTAGATTGCAGATGCACGGCGAAGGGATATTATTCTATTCACTTGATACTGGTAAGTATCATTCTTTTGGGAGGGAGGATTCTAGTGAAGATTTTTACAGCACCAAGGAGTGGTTGAATTGTAGCTGGATTGAACCTAATTGGTCGCAGTCAACAGTTCAAGAACTAGACTGGTTTAAGCCGTTATGCGTCCCTTGTAAGATCTAGTACTGGCTACTGCATGTTTTTTTCATCTATTTTTTTTTTAGCTAGTCAATGCAATAGGTCTTTTTTTTGTTGTTGTTGGATTAATGTGGTAGTACTCTCATACCAAATGGTTTTTAGCGTGTATTGGGATTGCAATGGCAGTTAATTTGACGAGTTTTTGCTCTTTCTTTCTTTTTCATATCTTGCACGGATCATGATAATCATGATAAATTATATACGCCCGGATTGGCGTTGTTTCACCCTGCTTCTGGTAATCCATCTGGAATGCGTGGTTTCACCCTGCTTCTGGTAATCCATCTTTCCAAACAGGAATTTATAGACCGCAAAGTCAAAACCGATGGTTACCAAAATTTCACCGAAGCCACGAACATGACTACATCAGATAATACAACAACTTTGAAAACAGCAAAAATTAAACTAAAGCAAATACAAGATTTTATATATATAATCACCGAACAGGCTGGGATTTGACATGGCAAAAAAAAAAAAAAATCCATCGTACATAGCAGTAGGTGAAAATGGGTCCCCAAAGCTTTCACATGGCTACTAACCCATATGATATCCATCCCCTTCTATGATGTTCTTAAGAATAGAAGAAAGAAAAATTGTATACAAAAAAAGAAGAAAAAATCTGTTACTGGTTGCCAGAGATTCTTTTATCTCGTCTTATAAAAGCGATATTTGGCCTTTAGACTTTGCCGAGTAGAGTAGTATAGTTCATGGAGAAACATAACAGAAAAAGAAAAGAAAAAAAAATTATTTGATGGAAACTTCTGCACTGACGAATCCTTCCCCACCCCCTTGCCAGCAAAAAAAAAAAAAAGAGAAGACAACCTGGGCCAGAATTCATTCACTTGTCAAGTTCCAATTCCAGAATTTTGACATACACTCTGCAGAAAAAGAACCATATAAATTTTGGGCTCGCAGAATATAAGTGTTTGACTAAACATGCAGAATTTGTCAGGTCTCATATGTTAGCATAAAGGTATGTGTTCAACAGAAAACTTAAAATCTGAGCGTCAATTCATCAGAATACAAGTGTTTGACTAAACATGCAGAATTTGTCAGGTCTCATATGTTAGCATAAACGTATGTGTTCAACAGAAAACTTAAAATCTGAGCGTCAATTCATCAGAGGCTCAATTAAGAGAGGCCGAATCTTACTAATCTGAGTTTGTATATGAATGCCTAAGAGAGCTACAGAGGGGGTTTTTCTTTATATTTTAACAAGGAACTGATTTTAAAAAAATTTGAAGAAAGGTATTTATTAGGCGAAGTCAATCATCTAATAAATGTATGTGCTCAACAGAAAACTTATAACTAAACTTCAATTCACCAGATGCTCAATTAAGGGCGACCAAATCCTGTGTGTTCTTTTGAAGAAAAAAGGTCTTATTAGGCAAACCCTTCCAGAAGAAAAATTAACAATAATGTGGACTATGTGATGCAACAATGTTGAAAACAACAATCAAGTTCCTAATAGAAGTCACCATATAAAATGTTTCCCATAAAATTCTTGATCAGTCAAGGTTTCTGAAATGCTACCTGTACAGGATATGGCACCGGAAAGGATAGAATCTTTCTTCAACTGGTCTGGAGAACCCTTTGTGGATCCAGCTGACCGCTGCAGTAACTGGAAGGAACTGCAGACAGTTCCTGCCTTCCTTTCCACTCCTCTCCAGGTTTCAGGGTGATGGGTTTCTCCACCACTGCAGCCTCCACACACAGCATATGCTTATATTCGTCATCCCCAAAATCAGCCATAGCCTTTGCCTTCTTGTCCCAAGGGTTCCATACCACTGTAACAGAAAGAAAGGAAAAAAGATAACTGATTGGCCTATTTTTTTTTTAAATGATTTCTGAAGGCAATAGGTAAATGATATTTCACCTGCATCTGGAAGTCCATCTTTCCGCAACACAAATGTTCTCTTCTTCTCATGGTCCAAAATTGCAATTTTAGTAGGTGTGCTTACATACACCTTATCCACCTTTACCATATAAAAGTAAAAGCAATTAAAAATAAGATAACAATCGGCAAGAATATAAAGAGATGAAATCAATTCTGACTCGTGAAATCAGATGCCAGACACAAAGTTAAGACAAGCAGTGTACTTACTTCACCCTCAAATGTTATGGCATCTCCTTGTTCAGTAAATCGCTCCCTGTTTTGCAAGTTGTCCAGATAATCAATTGTCTCAAGTCCTTCTACTCTTACTTCACTGAAAAGAGCAAACCAAAACCAGCTCAACTTAGAATTAGTATAAACACTGGCATATATGATATATCTAAAAACTGCAGTAATTCTCATCAAACACTGAATAGGTGCTAAGGTTAATAGCATGATAGCAACCAGTTAGTCACTTTAATAATTGATCAACAACACCAACAACGTATCTTATTCTGCCATCATATTCTAGACAATTATATGGTTTGACCTAACGATCCAGTGTTATTCTATCAAACTGCCATTAGGAGCTCAGGGCACATCCACTTGGCTTTGTCTGTACAGAAAGCTTCATAACAAATTCATGACTCTGTAACAGCAGTTTCAAACTATCGTAACCATGAGAGGTCATGTTCAGCTTGGGGAAGATGAAAAACGTAAATCTTATCATATTACGTGCAAAACGAATCCTCTGGCCTCCCAACCAGAAGCACAACAGCCGCAACCCAGACAACATCATCTCATGGATCGTTCAACCAATATCTACCACATCACAAGAAGAAAAAAAAACAACAACTATGTATCTAAAAATAACAACCAGCATCGATGAGAAAATATGATGAATAGTGATGAAAAACTAGACGATGGCATATACATAATCAAGGAAAATAAGAAAACGGGAATTGTTTGGCAATACAAATTACGAAATGAAATATCTTGAAGCTTATTGAAAAACTTGTGTGAACTAGGTGTAATAGTTTATGTAATTAAAAAACAGAACAAAAACAAAAAACAGTGAAAATGAAAATCCAACTGTAAGCAAGGTATTTCATACCTTATATCAGAAACTGAGAAATAGGTGTGATACGCAAATGTGAAAGTAAAAGGTTTCCCATCAGTATTGGTATTTCTGATGCGGGATGTTAGCATCAAATCTCCACCAGGCCCCAGAGTAATTCTTAGACGAAATTCATAACTGCAATGACCAAAAACTACCAAGTCAAATGGAAAAACTAAAAAGCTGGTAAACAGTCATGATACTAATCTGGCAAAACATAAGTGTGATCTCCCTGCTGCGGTACCTGTGAGGCCAAGTCTTTATATCATCCTCGGTCGGTTTGAGAATCAAATCAACAAAAGCCTTATTGGAATTAACAGTTGGAAATGGAGGTGGATCAGACTCGATGCTCCAAATCTTGTTTCTTGCGAACCCATGTTGTTCAAGATTTCCTTGACCTCCAAACTGCGCATAAGGGTTACTTTCACTCAAACAACTCAATATGTATCATTAAAAGAAAGAAGATGAGATTAGAAGCACAAACCTGAGGAAAGCATATTGGAATGCCACCACGAATGGCCTTTGGGGGCTTAAATTGGGCCTGTACATGCAATACATATATATTCAAGTAAGAAATAAAGAGATGTAAAAATAGATAGGAAAAATACACCTGATAGTAATATGTTGAGTGATAAACTAGTAGAATGAGTAATATCAGGGCATCTATTTTATAGATGAATCCTCCAGAAAAAGAAAACATATACCAACGTCAGAACCTAGGTCCTGGAGGATTGACAGGTCGAACTGCTAGTTTTCGGATACGAGATTCAATGTGTATTCCTGAATAATCTCATTTTTCAATTATTCAATGTGTATTTATTCAATTTCTACTAATAAAAATACAATAAAACACCACCACCAACTTTGAAAATAAAATACATTGTCAAAGTGTTTCTGCCTAGAAGTATCCATGCGGTCATTGTTAACTCGAAATATACCCAGTACCTTACTGCTGACGAACAGCAGCTCCTCCCCATGGTCATTCTTCCAAGACGTCACATGACCTCCATACAGATATACCTATGAACAAAAAGTGTCATCGTCAGAAAGTTTTGATCCACCCTACTCTAATCTGTCTTTCTGTAAGAAATAGGAAACTTGATAACTAAGTTCAAAGGAAAAATAATCTATGAGTAACTAAGCAAACAGAAATCACAAGGAAACAGATCAATATTTACAGTGCTCAAGTACGTTTTTGATGTCCTTTCTGTATGAATTATATTTCCTAGTTTATATTACACAATGGATGCAAAACAAAATAATATTGAAAGATATGAAACCAAGAACCAAGAATGATTCAAGTATTAAAAGAGCAAACCAAGAACAGTTTCACTGCTTACACTGACATAAAATCTGACAGTCACTTGGCATCAAAAAGTTTCAGAAACTTACCAAGAAACCAAGAAATGAACTAAATAAACGAAAACAAACAGAATCTACATGATACTTACTGAAACATATAAATAATTGAAGCCAAGAAGAAAATTCCCCTTAATGTACAAAAACAACAATCAATTCAAAGGAACATCAAATTTACAGTAACTTTAAGAATGTGGATCCATTAACTAACAAACATCACTTTCGTCAAGCAGAAAATCAGATCCGAATCAATTACACTAAAACTATGCGTTTCGATCAAAATCCAATTCACAAAAAATTCATCCGATTCATCATCATCAGATGAATCCAAATCCAGTTTCGAATTCTCAACCAAAACCTAACAATTACTCAACATTTCAATACTTAATCAAAGATTACAACACAACAAGAATCAGATCCAAAGAGATTAAATTAAGATTCACTACATTTACAATTTGGAAATCAAGAAAGACGAAAGAAGATTAGTATATTACCTCAGCCGAACTACGAACTTCTCTTAAGATGACTTTCTCAAGACCATTAATTCCCTTACAAACCTCAACAGGGATCCTATCGGTGGTGGTGGACATATTCACACTTGTCTGTAATTCTCTCTATAGAATCATAAAACCCTAAGAAAATATTTTGATTCTTCAAAGAGAAAATATTTTCACTAGAGTGGATTTCCTCTGGTCATCTCTATTTATATATAAAGAGAAAGATATCACAGAAGGATTAAACTTTTTTAGTGTGAGCCTCCCTTCGTCTGTGGTGTCTTAAGGTTACAACAGTTTCTTCGTTTCCTTTTTCCATTTTCATTTTTACTGGAATAACGAGACATTTATTATCTGGTGTGACAGTCCACAGACTCCGCACTCTCTTTTCCTCCAATTGCCCAAATTAGTGGCCCAATAGTCACCCATGTTTATGTGAAATTGGTCCAAAGATGAGGCAAACATGCAGATTGTAGTACTGGAGAAGAAACAGAAGCCATTGGAGCCATTGAAGCGTTTCAACCGGCAGCACATTGGAGTGGACGGAATGTGATCTTTCAAAAGCGACTCAGAACCTATCATCTTGATGCGTATGTGTAGATACCCAAAAATATAAGGCGCGTGAGTAAAGGGAGAAGCAACAAAGTGAAAGGACGTACACCAAGACCCTACGCAAACGTGGAGATGTAATGAACATGGGAAGAAGAGGCGATGGGGATGTAGGGACATACTCCAAGACCTACACTTTAACAAGATGTAAGAACCTGCCTTAAGACCCTACATAAACATGAAGATATAATGAATATGGGAAGAAAAGGTGATGGGGATGTAGGGACATACTCCAAGACCCTACACCTTAACAAGATGTAAGAACATACCTTAAGACCCTACATAAACATGAAGATATAATGGATATGGGAAGAAAAGGTGATGGGGATGTAGGGACATACTCCAAGACCCTACACCTTAACAAGATGTAAGAACATACCTTAAGACCCTACATAAACATGAAGGTATAATGAATATGGGAAGAAGAGGGGATGGGGATGTAGGGACATACTCCAAGACCCTACACCTTAACAAGATGTAAGAACATACCTTAAGACCCTACATAAACATGAAGGTATAATGAATATGGGAAGAAGAGGTGATGGGGATGTAGGGACATATTCCAAGACCCTACACCTTAACAAGATGTAAGAACATACCCCAAGAACCTACATCATATGACAAATCGTGGAGGTGCAGTGTGCGCGGAAGGAAGAAGGGATGAGAGTGTAGGGACTTGCCCCAGACCCTACACCTCATGGCAAATCGTGGATACGCAATGCGCGTGAGAAGAGAAAGTGACGAGAGTGTAGGGACTTACCCCAAGACCCTACATCTTGTGACAAATCGTGGAGATGCAGTGTGCGCGGAAGGAAGAAGTGATGAGAGTGTAGGGACTTGCCCCAAGACTCTACACCTCATGGCAAATCGTGGAGACGCAGTGCGCGTGAGAAAAGAAAGTGATGAGAGTGTAGGGACTCACCCCAGGACCCTACACCTTGTGACAAAACATGAAGATGCAACGAGCATGAGAGGAAGAAGCGATGGGAGCGTAGGGACTTGCCCCAAGACCCTACGACTTGTGGCGAAACATAGAAATGTAATGAAGAAATGATGGGAGTGTAGGGACTTACTCCAAGACCCTACACCTGGTCACAAAGTATGGAAAAATATTGAAAGGGAAAAGGGCGCCCACGAGCCGAGTAGAAGAGTGCCAATAGTGAGTGGGTCCCAACGGAGGTAGCCCCATCCAGGAGGCGAGGTGTTCCATAGTGGAAGGGATATCAAGGACACGTGTACGGACTCGAGATGCCAGAGTGAGAAAGAAGTCAAGATGGTGTACGTGTACGGTATCTAGGAGCTCAAGGGAAATTTAGGAGGGTTATAAATACCCATCTCTTAAGAAGGAGAAAGAGGGCCTTTTCTGTGTAAAAATTAGTATTGTACTACTTGTTGGATCAGAGTTATCCTTTCCTCTTTGGTGTAATTCAAGGGTTTACCCATTTAATTTATACCATATTTACATTGGCGACTTCTACTGGGCTCTGATCTCAGCAATAGTACATTAGCTATGACGAGTGCACAACAACCTCTCCATACGGCTCGGTGAGATTCCACATCCCGATCCTGGCGGGGGAGGTACTCACACAATTACAAACAAGCAACTTTGTTGGACTTTCAAGAGATCGAACGACGACGCATTGGGCTAAGCGCACGCATTCTTTCGCACCAACAACTCGGGACGAAGGGTCACATGAAGAGGACGATCTACCGGGCATGATGGTCACACAACTCGAGAGACACACATGGGGAGCGTTCACCTACTCGTAACCAAGAGGTTATACCTCACGAGCACAACACTCTACACCACGAGCCTCACTAGACAAAACTACACCGTGGGCCGAATTACAAGGGTTAATGGAATCACGGGAGATGGAACATCGACATTAAGCACCTGTTGAACACACATCATCTCATATTCCAGTCCTCGCTGGATATGGATTATCCAATGAAGGGTTAATTCAAGATACTAGAAGGTTATACTACCAAGACACACATCATAAAGGTGAAGAACATCACTCATTAGAACACTTACAAAGGGAGCGCATCTTGTATGTACCCCAACATACCTCACAGAACGACCAAGGAGGAGTCAGCCCTATGTTCCCCAATACGTAACCTGACCATTCGTCCCAAGAGATTATACCAGATACATGAAGACTCTTCATATGGAGACGCATGGTGTTACACATACTTGAAGATGGTTACACCTTTGACACACAACGTGGTATTTGTAACACCCAAATCACCTCTCACACAAGAAGTACGAAGGAAGCCAATACCCCGTATATGCCGCGTCCTCCAAACTTCACCTATTTGATGGATCTAGTAACGCGTTGGATCATATGCTTCGTTTCACAATAATAGCGCAAAATACATGATGGATAAAAATGTATGTATGCAAGAATTTGAAAAGTCGTTAATAGGTGACGCCCTCAAGTGGTTCATCATGCTGCCCAAAAGCAATACCAAGACTTGGGAAGCCATGCAAATAGGCATTCATGCAAAGGTTTTACTCCCCTACGAGACCCGGAGCTCAACATTTGACTTTCAAACAATCCAATACGAGTAGGGGAAAAATCCATTTCTTTATCAAGCGTTTCCAAGCAAAGATACTCAAAGTGCAACATACAAATTCCCGAAAAGGAGTTGGTGTGCAAATGCATCTCAACGTTACCCAAGAATATAAGAATGATGTTTGAGTACGCCGACATGGACACCATGAATGAATTAGAGGTGGCAGGTTCACGAGCCGACGAGATAGCAGAAGAGACTTCCACTGAATTAACAAGGAGGCCTCACAATGCCTCTTACAATAAGGATAAGGGGATCCGAAGGGGACGTTCAGTCAATGAGGGCAATAATAAGCGAAGCAAGCATCAATCAGGCATAATAGTAAGGGAACGGGAAGCACCGCAATTTCCTTGTACTACAGAGACAGCAATTGAAGCAATTAAGGAATGGATTCAAACCAATGCCATCAAACTACCGCAAGCACCAAAGAATCTTAGCAAGGAAGACATGCAACACGAGAACTACTGCTTATTCCATAGAAAAGTGGAGCACCCAACCAAGGAGTGTAGAACGTTAAGGTGGCGCTTTTACAATCGCATGAAGAAGGGAGAAGTCGATTCCCAAGGAAAAATTATTTCTAACAATTCTAAGTACTATGCACATCCATAAGCATCAGACAAGAAGGAAGCCCACTCAACGCCCAAGGGGAAGTTTGTTTTGGATAAAAACTCAGTAAGGAAAAAGATCAAGGACTAGGCAGGTAAAAGGTGATTAACAACTTTTTCTATGTACGGACCTACACCAAGAATAAAATAACGCTCATTCGGCATAATATCATTTTTTTAAGGAGAATCTTGTACGACAATCGTTGCTTTAGAACGAGAAAAGGCAAAAGCAATAATAGTTGTTGCTTGAAGAGATTTTCTCTCGGCGAAAGCAATAAGAATATACCAAGACTAGGTGAGGCTTGCTTTGAAACAAAAGAAAGCGAAAGCGATAAAAATACACCGAGACTAGGTGTGGCTTGCTTTTAAACAAAAGAAAGCGAAAGCGATAAAGGTACACCGAGACTAGGGGTTGCTTTCTTCGAAATGAAACAAAAGCGAAAGCGATAAGAATACACCGAGACTAGGTGTTATATGAGTTCAAAGCACAAAAAAAAAAGGGGTAATAAGAACACCTCAGAATGAGATGAGCTTAAGACATAATCACATATATCCAAGGTGCCCGAGTGCATCGTCTATAACAAATACGTTGATCAAAATAAAAATCATGCTTAAGTAGCATTTATCCCTAAAGGAAAAGAGAGAACCAAACTTTAAGATACATACACTTCAATGTGAGTAAACAATCAGAAAGGGTGATGAGACTCAGTCCAACATGAGTAACACCAGAAGGGGTAAAGAGATCATACACTCCGTATAAGTAAACACCCCAAGATGGGTGGAGTGAGCATACACTCAAAAGAATAGATCTTTGACATTCATACATGTCCATGACAAGGATGACACCGACAGTAAGTCGCATCGTAACAAAATTCCAAAAAAAAAAAAAAAAAAAAAAAAAAAAAAGCAGTAAGAACGCCTCAGAGCAAGGGGAGCCTAAGAAATATACCCCAATATGAGTGGGGTAAAGATAACATACTTAAGAATGGGGCGACTATACATTCTCCAAGAACAATCACCTAATTATGGCCATTTACCATGGCATTGCTTCGCTCACACCACCTAGATATGAAGGGTTGGCCAATATAAGCATCCCTCAATGGACAGATGGTACACTATAGAACGAAAGTAAACACCCCAACATGAGTACCGGGAGAGGTACCTCGGGATGAGGTGACTACTCGAAGAGGTGCATCGACCATGCATAAATATGCCTCATAATATACTCAAGGCGACCATACACTCCAACATGAGTGGATATTCTACAACAGGAATGTAGCGACCATACACGACAAAGATGAACAAACACCCTTAAGGTGGAAGACCTAAGGCTTACTCATACATACATTCTAAAATGATAAAAGGAATAATACCACACCATATTCCATGAGTAAACACATCAATGAGATGAAAGATAAACTAAATGAAATGATGATGAGCAGACCTTGCGTCCTTATGTCTGTAGGGTGAGCAGACATTGCGTCACCACGTCCGTAGATGGAAGAGAAGACCATGTGTAATTGTTGTCCATGCAAATATAATGGGATACAAGAGAAAAGTAGAATGGCATACAAGCGAAAAGTACCTTAACTTTAAGGTTTGGGGACTAGAAGTGACTAGTGATAGCCGTCGAGAATCTGGGTTACATTGCTGATACCTCACTTGAAAATTTAGCCAGACAAGGCGCGAAGGTTAAATGCGAGACCCTCCAAAATATTTAAAGAAAGAGTGTAATGATAGGTCATAGCCTCAAGATAACATGGGAACAAAGAGCATCGGAATTGTGCTATATGATGACTGAAAGATAGTCTATACGCCTAATCGATCGTCGGGGACTTAATGTAGATACCCCAAAATTAGGATAAGAGAGATCACATGGGATCGACAGGCGAGAACAAGGCGGGGCGGCCTACGCAAGGAAGAGGGTCGGGATAGCAAGCTACTTCGTCATAAAGACAAGAGTAGGAGATTGCAGTATAAGGTGCAGGGGTACATGAAGACAAGAAGGGTGATAGGCACGGAGTGGGCCAAGTGATTTGCATCTACACAAGTGAATACCATCAAAGGGTATGGTTGGTTACCATGAACGAGAAGAAAAAGGTAATATGTGCATGCACGAGCTAATAATGTATGAAGAAGAACATTATGACTTTGAATACATGATCGCTTTACCCTGGATGTGCAAAAGATCGGTCGGGGGACTTAATGTAGATACCCCAAAATCAAGTGACAAGATGTAGCAAGTCATGCCCCCGTGACGATAAGAAACCGTGAAAATGAATGAACAAAAGGGGTTGGTGATGGTATTTCGGATGTATGACTAATGAAGGTGATCTTTGGTGTTGAGAGCACAAAAGGGGTCATGATGCAAGGCTATAATGAAGAGAATTCACCATGGGTGTGGGAGTAGTCGAAGGAGAAGGGACAAACGCGGAATGAAGGCGGTACCTTTGCGCCTACACAAACAAGAGAATTCACTCTCGCGAGCGATTTGCGCCGCACATGAGAGCAGCCCATACCCGGAGTAAGGTTTGTGAGGCTAGCACTTGAAGCAAAGAGAAACGAAGGCATGCGTGAAGACGGGAGAGATGACAGGCATGAGGAGAGGTTGAACAACTCCTTGTACGGGTGATTAGTATGGGTAAGGTATGGAAAATTGATAAAGTGAAGACGCATCTCATATGTCTTACACATACGGAAGCAAGAGCCACGGGTAAGGCATGGAGTACTACCAGTAGCCGAGAAGATGGAGGTGATGCGTACTTGGGTAAGATGATAATGAGTGAAGAAGAATATCATGACTTGTGAAGTATATGATGCTGCTCACCTTGGATACGTGAGCAGTCGGTCGGGGACTTAATGTAGATACCCAAAAATATAAGGCGCGTGAGTAAAGGGAGAAGCAACAAAGTGAAAGGACGTACACCAAGACCCTACGCAAACGTGGAGATGTAATGAACATGGGAAGAAGAGGCGATGGGGATGTAGGGACATACTCCAAGACCCTACACTTTAACAAGATGTAATAACCTGCCTTAAGACCCTACATAAACATGAAGATATAATGAATATGGGAAGAAAAGGTGATGGGGATGTAGGGACATACTCCAAGACCCTACACCTTAACAAGATGTAAGAACATACCTTAAGACCCTACATAAACATGAAGATATAATGGATATGGGAAGAAAAGGTGATGGGGATGTAGGGACATACTCCAAGACCCTACACCTTAACAAGATGTAAGAACATACCTTAAGACCCTACATAAACATGAAGGTATAATGAATATGGGAAGAAGAGGGGATGGGGATGTAGGGACATACTCCAAGACCCTACACCTTAACAAGATGTAAGAACATACCTTAAGACCCTACATAAACATGAAGGTATAATGAATATGGGAAGAAGAGGTGATGGGGATGTAGGGACATATTCCAAGACCCTACACCTTAACAAGATGTAAGAACATACCCCAAGAACCTACATCATGTGACAAATCGTGGAGGTGCAGTGTGCGCGGAAAGGAAGAAGGGATGAGAGTGTAGGGACTTGCCCCAAGACCCTACACCTCATGGCAAATCGTGGATACGCAATGCGCGTGAGAAGAGAAAGTGACGAGAGTGTAGGGACTTACCCCAAGACCCTACATCTTGTGACAAATCGTGGAGATGCAGTGTGCGCGGAAGGAAGAAGTGATGAGAGTGTAGGGACTTGCCCCAAGACTCTACACCTCATGGCAAATCGTGGAGACGCGGTGCGCGTGAGAAAAGAAAGTGATGAGAGTGTAGGGACTCACCCCAGACCCTACACCTTGTGACAAAACATGAAGATGCAACGAGCATGAGAGGAAGAAGCGATGGGAGCGTAGGGACTTGCCCCAAGACCCTACGACTTGTGGCGAAACATAGAAATGTAATGAAGAAATGATGGGAGTGTAGGGACTTACTCCAAGACCCTACACCCGGTCACAAAGTATGGATAAATATTGAAAGGGAAAAGGGCGCCCACGAGCCGAGTAGAAGAGTGCCAATAGTGAGTGGGTCCCAACGAGGGTAGCCCCATCCGAGAGCGAGAGGTGTTCCATAGTGGAAGGGATATCAAGGACACGTGTACGGACTCGAGATGCCGAGTGAGAAAGAAGTCAAGATGGTGTACGTGTACGGTATCTAGGAGCTCAAGGGAAATTTAGGAGGGTTATAAATACCCATCTCTTAAGAAGGAGAAAGAGGGCCTTTTAAGTAGTAAAAAATTAGTATTGTACTACTTGTTGGATCGAGTTATCCTTTCCTCTTTGGTGTAATTCAAGGGTTTACCCATTTAATTTATACCATATTTACATTGGCGACTTCTCTCTGGCTCGATCTCAAGAATAGTACATTAGCTATGACGAGTGCACAACAACCTCTCCATACCGACTCGGTGAGATTCCACATCCCGATCCTGGCTGGGGGGAGGTACTCACACAATTACGGCAAGCACCGTTGGACTTTCAAGAGATCGAACGACGACGCATTGGGCTAACTGCACGCATTGCTGCACTCGCACCAACAACTCGGGACGAAGGGTCACATGAAGAGGACGATCTACCGGGCATGATGGTCACACAACTCGAGACACACATGGGGAGCGTTCACCTACTCGTAACCAAGAGGTTATACCTCACGGAGGCACAACACTCTACACCACAGAGCCTCACTAGACAAAACTACACCGTGGACGAATTACAAGGGTTAATGGAATCACGGGAGATGGAACATCGACGCCAAGCACCTGTTGAACACACATCATCTCATATTCCAGTCCTCGCTGGATATGGATTATCCAATGAAGGGTTAATTCAAGATACTAGAAGGTTATACTACCAAGACACACATCATAAAGGTGAAGAACATCACTCATTAGAACACTTACAAAGGGAGCGCATCTTGTATGTACCCCAACATACCTCACAGGAACCTGACCAAGGGAGGAGTCAGCCCTATGTTCCCCAATACGTAACACAGCCATTCGTCCCAAGAGATTATACTGAATACATGAAGACTCTTCATATGGAGACGCATGGTGTTACACATACTGAAGATGGTTACACCTTTGACACACAACGTGGTATTTGTAACACCCAGTCACCTCTCACACAAGAAGTACGAAGGAAGCCAATACCAGTATATGCCGCGTCCTCCAAACTTCACCTATTTGATGGATCTAGTAACGCGTTGGATCATATGCTTCGTTTCACAATAATAGCGCAAAAATACATGATGGATAAAAATGTATGTATGCAAGAATTTGAAAAGTCGTTAATAGGTGACGCCCTCAAGTGGTTCATCATGCTGCCCAAAAGCAATACCAAGACTTGGGAAGCCATGCAGCAGCATTCATGCAAAGGTTTTACTCCCTACTGAGACCGGAGCTCAACATTTGACTTTCAAACAATCCAATACTGAGTAGGGGAAAAATCCATTTCTTTATCAAGCGTTTCCAAGCAGCATACTCAAAGTGCAACATACAAATTCCCGAAAAGGAGTTGGTGTGCAAATGCATCTCAACGTTACCCAAGAATATAAGAATGATGTTTGAGTACGCCGACATGGACACCATGAATGAATTAGAGGTGGCAGGTTCACGAGCCGACGAGATAGCAGAAGAGACTTCCACTGAATTAACAAGGAGGCCTCACAATGCCTCTTACAATAAGGATAAGGGGATCCGAAGGGGACGTTCGATCAATGAGGGCAATAATAAGCGAAGCAAGCATCAATCAGGCATAATAGTAAGGGAACAGGAAGCACCGCAATTTCCTTGTACTACAGAGACAGCAATTGAAGCAATTAAGGAATGGATTCAAACCAATGCCATCAAACTACCGCAAGCACCAAAGAATCTTAGCAAGGAAGACATGCAACACGAGAACTACTGCTTATTCCATAGAAAAGTGGAGCACCCAACCAAGGAGTGTAGAACGTTAAGGTGGCGCTTTTACAATCGCATGAAGAAGGGAGAAGTCGATTCCCAAGGAAAAATTATTTCTAACAATTCTAAGTACTATGCACATCCATAAGCATCAGACAAGAAGGAAGCCCACTCAACGCCCAAGGGGAAGTTTGTTTTGGATAAAAACCTGGTAAGGAAAAAGATCAAGGACTAGGCCAGTAAAAGGTGATTAACAACTTTTTCTATGTACGGACCTACACCAAGAATAAAATAACGCTCATTCGGCATAATATCATTTTTTTAAGGAGAATCTTGTACTGACAATCGCTGCTTTAGAACGAGAAAAGGCAAAAGCAATAATAGTTGTTGCTTCAGAAGAGATTTTCTGAAGCGAAAGCAATAAGAATATACCAAGACTAGGTGAGGCTTGCTTTGAAACAAAAGAAAGCGAAAGCGATAAAAATACACCGAGACTAGGTGTGGCTTGCTTTTAAACAAAAGAAAGCGAAAGCGATAAAGGTACACCGAGAGACTAGGGGTTGCTTTCTTGAGAATGAAACAAAAGCGAAAAGCGATAAGAATACACCGAGACTAGGTGTTATATGAGTTCAAAGCACAAAAAAAAAAGGGGGTAATAAGAACACCTCAGAATGAGATGAGCTTAAGACATAATCACATATATCCAAGGTGCCCGAGTGCATCGTCTATAACAAATACGTTGATCAAAATAAAAATCATGCTTAAGTAGCATTTATCCCTAAAGGAAAAGAGAGAACCAAACTTTAAGATACATACACTTCAATGTGAGTAAACAATCGGAAAGGGTGATGAGACTCGATCCAACATGAGTAACACCGGAAGGGGTAAAGAGATCATACACTCGTATAAGTAAACACCCCAAGATGGGTGGAGTGAGCATACACTCAAAAGAATAGATCTTTGACATTCATACATGTCCATGACAAGGATGACACCGACAGTAAGTCGCATCGTAACAAAATTCCAAAAAAAAAAAAAAAAAAAAAAAAAAAAAGCAGTAAGAACCCCTCAGAGCGAGGGGAGCCTAAGAAAAATACCCCAATATGAGTGGGGTAAAGATAACATACTTAAGAATGGGCGACTATACATTCTCCAAGAACAATCACCTAATTATGGCCATTTACCATGGCATTGCTTCGCTCACACCACCTAGATATGAAGGGTTGGCCAATATAAGCATCCCTCAATGGACAGATGGTACACTATAGAGCGAAAGTAAACACCCCAACATGAGTACCGAGAGAGGTACCTCAGGATGAGGTGACTACTCGAAGAGGTGCATCGACCATGCATAAATATGCCTCATAATATACTCAAGGCGACCATACACTCCAACATGAGTGGATATTCTACAACAAGAATGTAGCGACCATACACGACAGCATGAACAAATATCTTTCACTATTTCATTTGTCAATTTTCGCTGTGATAGTTGTGTTGTATGTGAATTTTGTTATTACAAATTTCATATACACATAAACATAAAACAAAATCCTCATTTAAATAGTTTTTGTATATATTTAGATACATTTTTTTGTTTTCTATGCATATGCATGAATAATCCCAACTACACATGTGAAATTTTTTCTTTTGGTTTATTCAAGGTTGACCTTCATATAAGAATATTATCTTGTGGTCCCTAGGATATTCTTATATAATTTTTTTACTGTACATGATTTTGGTGAAAGACCTTGAGACAATGGAATCCATATCATTCCCTTATTTGATTCATGAGTCACTCGTGGAAGGCATCATATCGAAAAAATAGTAAATGTAATATCACAAATCGCAATGGTGCCTTTGTATACTTGTTGGTAAGTTAGTTTACTTTGTTGTGCAATCTTTGTTAGTAATCTATTAATTTTTATTATTTTGCAGCTTTGATTCGCTGAGTACTCCATTTTAGAGGATATTAAATGTTTCATGTTACTACACCAAGGCTAAAAGGTGAAGCTCGGGAGAAATGAAGAAAGTAATGAAGAATAAGACTGTTGCAGCAGGCTTAAAAGTTTTTTGTAATGAAACTGTTAAGGCTTATGTCTTATTATGCAAAAACTAAAATGGGGCATAACATGTTCTGCAATAAACTGAAAGGGTGCATAACCTGTTATGCGGCAAACTAAAAGAGTTCATAACTTATTATTGTTTGAGCATCGCTCGGTCAAACTCAAAAAAAAATTATGTGTCAAGGTTGTTGTCAATTTTAGTTGATCAAAACTAAGTCTTGGTTTAAAACCTACTAAAGTCAATCTCGGACTAGGATTAGAGCATGGTAGTTGAGTATCAGAAATCACCACGACCTTGAAGAATTGAAGACTGAAGGCACCTCCAATGGAAACTTCATAAACAAAGGTAAGTAAAGACTGACTATCATATTCAATTATATTATCTACCATTTTATCTATTGAGATAAGTCGTGTGACTTTAGTATTACGATGAGCATTGCAAGAATAATGCAAATTATAAGGAGTGGTCAATTTAGTTCACAAAGTTCCCAAACAGTTTCACCAGTTCACAAACTTGAACTTGTAAATATAAAGACTTGATTTTTAATTTCTCAATTAACTAGCATACACGAACTGAACTGGCCAGTTCGCAAACTAGTCGATTTTGAGAAAGCACTTGACATTATTTATTTTAGCGTACATGAACTGATTTGTCACTTGAACTAGTTTATTTTTGATGTTTCATGTACACTTTTTATTTTCAAGCACACAAACAGTTTTTTGCAGTTCATAAACTTGTCAATAGAAAAACTCTAAAAGTTATGAGACGACTTTCTAGTTCACAAATCGTTTTGATCGTTAGCGAACTGATTTGGTCTTGTGACAAATTAAACTTGTCAGTCTCAGAACTACTTAAATGTGGCTCTCTGGAAAACCATATGGTGCACTCTGGTTGCATACATCTTCTTTGTAATTCGAAGAAAACTTCTCACGTGCTTTCATGTATAATTTATTTAGAGAAGTTTCGCTTACTTGGTAGTTCTGTACATAGTTCACGAGCTTAGCTTTGTTTGTTAGTTACCAAGGTTGTTCATCATTATATAAAAAGGACTATGTGCACACTAAATACTTAATCCCAACTAGAGTCGTACTTTAAGAACCTAGGTTTCCTTTAAGAAATATAATTAAGTTACGACTTGGAAGACTTCACTAAGGGATTCGCGAAGCCCGGTCAGACTATCTTTTAGCTGATATTTCTTATTATCCACATCTTGTTATTATTCATATTGTAAGTTCTCGAAATTTTATATCAGGAACTTGATTGATTGAAATCACAAAGTTCTCTTCATCTCAAAAATGCAATAAAGTCTATTGCCGAAATTGGTAAAGATCTTGATATTATACGTTCATTAACATGTATAACTCATTTACAATAAATGCAATAAATTATTTCCAAAAAAAATATAATTAATAATATAGTCCACATTAACACTTGAGATATCCTACTAGTATAATAACCATATTTATCTAGTTGCAAACCATGTACTTTGCTAAATTAGTCGACAGTTGCGTGCAATCTTCTGGTAAAGAAAAATACATAAGTTTTTTGATGTTAAGTAGTAAAGAAATTATATCAATATCAAAATATTAATCAAGATCTAGCGTTGAGTATCAAAGAAATTACATACGAACAATAATATATTGGAGTTAAATACGTGTTCAATATATCCTTGCATATGTGTTTTAGGGTAAAAACAATATTGTGAAACATAGATGGTAAGTTAATGCTTGAATGAGTTTAAGAGATAAAAATCATACAAGATGATCCTAAACCAAGAAATGGTCGTTCAAGTCTTGTTTCGGTCATAAAGGAGGAGAACGGTTGATCTTAGGGAGGCAAGTAAAGAGGGGATATTATCATAGTGTGATGAACCCTAGTTGAAGAATATGAGTCTTTGTAGTTTAGTTTTAGGTGTTTATGATAGACTTTTTTATAGTAGTCTGACGTGATTTTGATAAACTTCAATCACCTTTGGAATAAACTAAGCCACTTATTTATAATGTTGAACCCACATCAATGATCTCGTAAGAAGTGAAATAATAAAGAAGTGGAAAACGTTGTTGAAAGCATGCATATGTTTATAGGAAAGACCAAGAAACCTTACGCCCACTACTCTCTCGTCCCAGCAATGTTCACATGACTTGTTACTCTCTCATTATGGGTGTATAGTTACACTGCACGTGACGTAGACCAACAAACCAATACCCTTTTAGATATCCTCTTGTATAGGTAAAGATGCATATTATATCTCCAGACTCGGGATATTTTTGATCTTCGCCTGTCGCCGATTAAATCTGACTCCGATTGGTGATCATCGAGTTAACTCTAGGTCGGTGATCACAACTTAGTAGGAGAGACAATCAGAGAAAGATAAGTCTTATTGATTTAGTTAGACTGAATCATATGTCTTAGTTTACAAAGTGATCCTTCGAGGGCTTATATACAATTAGTTTAGCGTGTGACTCCCGCTAAACACGTCACTACATAGGGACCACTTATGCCTAGATGGAGATGACGTCGTGATCCACTCGGTATTTACTTCATTAGTAGGTTAATCTCTCGACCTATGATCTTCAATGTCTCTCGATCTCCAGGTCGTGATCCCGACAGCCTTGGTCTTGTCTTCACTTCTTTCTCCAGAACTCGCGTCTTTTACGTGTCATCATATTATGTGTTATGTCTTGTCCTCTGTTAAGTCTTTGTTTTCAGATCATGCTTGATGTGAGGACTTATTATTCGATCTCGACTTGAGATTCTTCTTAGCTCCGAGCTCCACGAGGCTCCAAATGTCAGTTACTAGTAGATGCTGTATTTTTTCACCCACATATTTGCCCCCAGTTTATTTAAAATGTAGTCTTTAAACTGTATTTTATTTAAACTTTGGTTCATTTTATATTTTTAAACTTTTTCAACTCGTCTAAAAGATGTTTGCGAACTTAGCTTTGGAAAAGCTTTTCACAGCTCATCTGTTCGGTAGCTTAAACAACTCATCGGGATGGTAGTTATTGCTTAAATGGATAGGCGATACAACCTAGGGATCAGATCTTAAACCTTTGCTCATATCTAGAATATCTCTGTTAAGATCGAGTATTCCTCTATCCTCCCCCAAAAAAGAGCAGTATATTTTAACGAAGATACTGCACTGTCACCTAATGATCTGGGTGATATCCTCTTCACCTTCTCTGATCACGCGACACATGTTGAGTTTTGGCTTTAAATAATATTCTTCCGCTAATTTTTGAAGAGATGATAAAGTTATTGCTGCTAATTATAACCACGGTTTTTCACATGAGGTGTAATTTTGACCTCTCTCCGAGATCTAAGAGTTTATTAAGTGGGTGTTTTTCACCTATTTTTGGAAGTTGAGGAGTTCCTCTAATTTTAATGAGTTAGTGATGCATTACCCGTGTTTTTCAGTCATCATTACAATTGTATTTAAGTTTTAAAGTTAGGTAGCGGAGGTAGTGTACTGGCTAAGGCAGTCATGTCTTTTTACTTTCTTTTTCCTCTTCTAAATATAAGCACTTTTCAGATCTTTAAAAATTTCGATACAATGATATTTTCGCCTAACGTTTTCGGAAGCTTTTCGGGATTTTTAAATTCTTGAAGATTTTCAACTTCTATTTGAAGCTTTTTATTTTCATGATTTTTCACCAGATGAATATAGACCTAGTTTAGATTCATTAGTATGGTTTTTTCAATATTCATGTTATAAATCATGATTCTTAACACTAAGACTACTCACCAATCTCTGGTGTTGAATAGTTATATTTTTGTTGATTTTTTTATTATCATTTGAAGATATGTGTAAGGCGTCAGAGTTTTCTCTTTCATTTTTAAATGATGGGGGAATATCTTTTTCAAGATTAAAAGCTCATATTCATTCATTTCAGTGAGTATGGAGATGATGCTCTCTTAGATCCCCTTTATCATTTAATCTTTTTTTTTTAAAACACTTGTGTGCTTCTTGTTTTGTCTTTTCAGACGGGAGAAGGTTTATTTCAGAATAGATAAGAATCATGGGTATGGTTTCTTCTTCTCGACCATTGGTGAGATCATGAGACATAGTGCCGTATGAATTTCCTCTGTATGATTTTATGACCGTCACCACCTTTGACTATCAGTTTTGGTCAAGCCATTGCTATTTGGTTTGCTAGATTTTTCTATTGTAAACAGATTTTCAAGCCTTGATATCTGATCTAGAGATAAATCATATAGGATTATCATTGGAGGATGATTGGTATCAAAAGTCTTCACTTAGGTTGAAGCAACTCTTAGGCTGTAAAGGACGTCAGCTAAGGGAATCAATTGCATATAGCCTTGCGAGGTTCAAGAGACGACGCAAGGAGCGCGAATATAACGGAACCGCTTAGGGGATGGTTTCGGTCTCAACTACATTCCAGTCTGAAGTCTGTTAATATGCTAGTGTATGTAGCGGCTTAGTACAGTTTGGTGTTCAAATATGTACTAGGTCTCGGGGTTTTCTGCTATTGTGGTTTCCTCGTTAAAAAAACTTCTGGTGTCTTGTGTTTTTCCATTTCCCGCATTATATTGTTTATCTTTAAAATTGGAATTTACACAAGTAGTAGATACGTCCATATAATTGTGATCGATAACGAGACTTGTTTCTTGTAGCAAATTTATTATTTTGTAGAATTCTGATTGAATTATTTTGATACGACTAGATTGGATTTGGATATTGATTTTTGAGCAGGTCCAAGTACTCTTCTTAACAATCAAGTTCACGGACTCCATATATAGTTTATACTTTATGATTGAAATAAGATAGAGATATAAACATTGTTGGAACAATTGCTGAAAATAGCCTGCAAAACAATCATAAAACCAAACAAACAAAAATGTTATGGCTGAGTCACGACCAGGTCGCTCTCTTTAAGACGTTTCGCGGCTCTTCCCAAGATTGTGCAAGCAGTTCTTCCATGTCGCGTCGTCCCCAGGATAAAACGGCCGAATAAAATCTCTTTCACAATCACTCTTGCACTTTGAGAGAGTATGTGATACTTGTACACTTCTATTCTTGCTCAAAATTAAACTTTAGAAAAATAAGTAATGATCACACACTCATTTTTCTTTCTCTCAAATTCCTTTTCTCTTAAACTCAAAAACATATAGAAAAACTCTCATGTTTTATTTTCCTACCAAAAATTGATTTTTGTACTCAAGAATTTCAATAATTAATGACACTTAATTATTACAAAATTAACACAATTAACTTCCCTAAATAAAAACGGTCAAGGGATTAATAACAAAATATATTCCTTTAATAAAGATAATTATGACTATTAAAAATAATTTTAATAAGAATGGTAAATGGAAATAAATTTTGTTTTAAAGAATATATTTCCAACAAACACTATATACATATTGTCAAGGATCGTTAAATTGGTCTACTTGCATTTGTATTAGGTTTTGTCCATATAGGTTTCCAAACAAAAAAATTGGTGGTGTACTTGGTACCCTCTCCTTTTCAATTGGTATCAAAGCAGGCAAACACTTTAGACATAACAAGTTTGTGTTTGTGGTGATCTGAATTATGGAACAAGAGTGCAATCTCCAATAACATATCATCAGAACCAGAGGATTCATAATTTTCTTCAATAGTTGATCTTATCAAGTTTGTAGAAGAAATTCTAGTGCTACCTCCTCTAGGTCAAAAAGCCTTGAAGTTTTTAATGATCTTTAGAAACAACTAGAAAATCATACTCTTGATGTTGATTTATATCTTTAGAAAGAACAAGATTCTCTTGAAAGGTTGAACATCATCATGATAAATAACATTGTTGAGGTAGATATTGATATGTTAATAAGTGAGTGTTGTACCCCCTCTCCTTGTGATATTAAAGGATTTAACAATTCTTCTTTCACTACAAAGGTATATACTTATATTTATTCCTCTTAGCATGTCCAAAATCATAATCGATACATCATAATGACTATATCTTATTTGTTCACAAAAATAGTGTGAAACCAAATTTTCAAGATAAAGTTAAAATTGTTTTCCATGATAAAAGGATCAATAATTCTCTTTGTAACAAATTTTTTGGCGTACATAGTATTAAGCGTTATCTCCAAGCGCTATTACTGAAGAGATGTAAGACAAGGCATCATGGATGTTTACTTCATCATATTCTGGAAGTGTGCAAAAGTGAATCAATGTTGTTTCGGGAATTTGTTTTAATTACGGGTAATTGTACTATTCTCAATCCAGTTGTTGTTGGAAGCAGTTGGAAGGGAATTTTCTCATGAAGTCATTCTGTGTCATTTAAAATCAAGTTTTCTGAGACCAAACCTGGTTTAAGTTAGTAATTTAATATTTTTTTCTTAAAAAGACATTTATTCTTCTCTCTCTAAGTTGGGTCTTGCTCCTACGAAATGTATTCATATGTCAACATGTTATAGATGTTGACTATGATTGTTCTGACCTTTTTGTCAGTCAAATTTCTTCTTTTGCTTCATCACCTGGATTCTAGTACTCGGTGAAACCACGGATAACTTGATGTGGGTATCGGCAACTCCTGTGCACAAAAAGCCAAGATATCTTGTGTTGATAGACATTTAAGCCAAGAAAATAATGCTTAAATTTATTAACAACTTCTTGATTGGCACGTGTGCGATTCACGTACCATGAAAAATGTGTGTGAATCTAGTTTTATAACTAGGATATCCGGTTCATGAAACATTTGGACTTTCACATATAAAAAAAAAGGAACAAATTCTTGTTATTATCTCTTCTTCTTGTTCTTCCTCTTCTTCTCAACAGTTCGAGAATTAGAGAAAGGAACCCGAAAGGTCCCGGGTACCGGGTATGTAATCTACTTGTTCTTGGTGTTATACTTTGATTCTAAATATGTTTGGAAGGAAAAGCACTCACCATAGAGCAATTTCTAGTAGAAAAAACACATGTAGAAATGATGAGCATGATAATGAATAATATTTTAATGCTAGGCTTCAAACTCTCTTTATTAATGAGCATGCTTATGTTGCATATAATGAGTATCGTAATCGAAAAATTATCATGGAAAGAATATATGATGTGTCGGTGAACATAAGAGGGTGCCCAAATACACCACAATCTTTTATTTATCAACCTATAAGTCCTCTAAAAATGTAATCGTCTATGGACAAAGTCGAGACAATACAACAAATTTGGTTCACACTTCGTGTGATCATCTATGGACACGAGATCGAGACAATAAAACAACAATATTACTTGTGTTATTGACTATGTATACAAGATCGAGACGATACAAAAACAAAGTGTGTACTTGATAATAGGTTCGGTAATAACCGAAACTCTATCGGATCAATATGAAGTATTACAGAGTTAACGTACTTGTGTATTTTACTTAATTATAATAATTATTATAATGCGGAAAACAAAGTAAAAGACACAACAAGATTTTGTTAACGAGGAAACCGAAAATGCAGAAAAACCCCATGACCTAGTCAAGTTTTGAATACTCTCAGAACTAAGCCGCTATACAAAATTAAATACCAACTTCGTATAGTTAAGACCAAGCAGACTACCCCAAGCTACTTAGTTCCCTCGGTATCCGTGCGCCTTCGAATTCTAGAGTCATGCACGTGAATAGCAAGTCCTTTGGATCGTATTCCAAACAGCAGAAGGAATAATCTGTATGGTAACCACTCTAATCAATCTTGTTGAAGATAATATGAGTTGTTGACAAAGGCTATTATGTTTAATCTAGTAAACTCCTTTGTCTGGTTAGATCAATCTATCAAATGATTACTGAAATAGCTAAGTTTATATTCGCACTCAATCGATATAGATATCAAAGAGAAACTATAGAGAGTTGTCGATCTCACATAACTAATCAATCAAGTCTATCAAAGATAAACTGTTTCTAGTTAGATCCCAGCCGATCAAGGTTCGTGCACTAAATCCACAAGATACAAAAACTAATAAGAATTCTTTTTCGTCTTCAAATCTTCTATTACCTTCAAAACCTGCACAATAACACTTGAATCCTCTTGTAATCAATCACACATAGAACGGAGTCTGTTAACAATGGATTATCACATGATGTCTTTAGATCTAACAACAGTTCCAAAGATCCCATCGATACTTTGATCTAGTCTGAGTGAATCTTATATCAGAAGAGAAGATTCTCAAAAATAAACAAACTAGGTGTAATCAAAGTTTCAACAACCGTTAGTCAATCAAATCAATAGTCGAAAACTAAATACACTGTAATTATCTAATTTCCCACCAACGGTACCCGTAGAGCTTCTTGATCCCACATAAGTCTTTAAATGAGCGGTCGTAAGAGATTTCACCTAATTAGGATACTTTTCTCGCCGAATAGACGGCTCCATCAGAAATGACTAGAAATGAAGTTTGCCTGGCTTTTAGGATAGTGTTCTAGAAATGCAAACTTAGGTATTTATAGACCAAGGTTGTTTGGACACCAAGGAATTTACAAAACCGAAATTACTCTTAAGATATGCAATGAATGCCTAAATTCGGTTTTCCTAATTCCAATAAATGTTGGAATATTTTCCGAAATCTTTCTTAGAAATCTCCAATTAGTAAATGCACATTACTAATTTTAATTCTATAGATCCATGCATTAATTGCTGGTAATTAAAGCATATAAAACCAAAAACCTTAATTAAAAGATTCTCAAATTATTTCGGTACAAGATCACCTTGAGTACCAAGGAATATCTTTGAGCAATAAATGATAAGAGTTAATTCTCATGTTCAAAGTATGTTGACATCTTTACAGAGCAAATCCTAATTCCAAAACTGATACGTGTTGATCTCTATACCTTGGTAACTATTACTATAAAGGCGGAATTCAGAATAATAATAGACGAGAAACTTAGAAAACGGAACACAAGTAATAATTCGAAGAAAATATCTTCTCTTAGAATATGAACAAGAAAACGATTACAATTCTCTCTTTGTTACGCTCACAATCTCTCTAAATAATGGATTAACCTTAAACTATTTGCTAAGCTTGCACAAGTATTGTTGTAAGCTTTCTCTAGGTTTTCTGTGCCTAGTATCTGTAGGTCCGTCAATAACAAGAACACACTAACTAGATGTGTTTAGTTATGAGCTAAACATCCCTATTTATAGGATTCATTTGGTTTCCCAAACCTCTTAGGAATCTATTTCCTTTTGTAGGACTAATTCCCTTTCTAAGTATATTACCTAAACTAAGAATACTGCTCAAAACAATACTCCTTCCTAAACTAGGAATTTATCCTAAACAAGGAATCCTTCCTAATGTAGCATTCTATCCTCAATTCGTCTTGAGGATCGCTAGTTCCCAGGGAAAGGAAGATACACATGTATCATGCGCCCCCCCTTAAGAACTTGAACTCCTGTGAAAGTTATATTTGTAGGTTATGGAACTCGTGAGTTCCTTTCACCCTGCTGAACCATCTCTCCTTGCCGGGAACTTGACCTTGACATCTACTTAGGAAAGTCTCATTCTCTTCCTGGCGTGTCTCTGTCGCTCTTCGCTCCATAATGCAATCTTCTTCGAGTGATTCTTCTCTATCAAACCACAAGTCTTCCACATGTGGCAAGATCATCTTGTCATCTCCATCATCATCTAGTAATGGTGGTTCAAACATACTTAGCCTTCTTAGGTCTTCTTGTTGTTGTTTGGTAATGTATTCCAAACTAACTCTACTCGGTTTCTCGTCAAGAGAACGGATCACAAGGAGAATGAACTTTGTGCTAGCATTCACCAACCGCTTAACCTGAGTGGCTGTAATCAAACTTGCTCCCTAAAGAGGAGAATCAATAGCTCGTATTACAAAAGCTTTCCCATCTTTGGTAAAGGTATACTTCTGCTCCCTCCTATGTAAAACCGCATCTCGATCTCACAAGTAAGGACTACCAAGTACAACTTGACAAACATCCAATGGAACCACGTCGCATGTAACCTCGTCAATGTATGACTCATCAAAAGCAAACTTGAACGTGCACTGTACGCAACAACCCGTAGCCCACCTTCCTTTTGAAGCCACCCTAAAGGATAGGGTTTCGGATGTTTGAAAGTCTTCAAACCCAACTTCTGTACCAAAGAATGTGAAAGTAAATTCTTCTGACTTCCCGGGTAAATAACAACATCTATTAGTGTTGTCTTAACCTGCATCTTAACCGTGAAGAGTCGTTCCCTAGGATCGTCCTCCATAAGTTCTTCTACGCCTCCTGCCATTAGAGAGAGCTTTTGATTAGGTTCTGTTAGTCCTTTGACTTCTTTTGGAGCTTGTGCGACTAGTGTTGCCATCATGGCTTATTTCTTCTGCAACCCTTTTGGTTTTAGATTAGGATACTTCATCCAACACTTGTCAACAACATTGCCTGTTTGTTTGCAATGAGTGCAAATCAACCCTTATTTGTCTTTAGACTTCCTATCTTCTTTGCTCCTTTCATCTCCTTTAGCGACGAAACTTCCAGACTTTCCCTTAACGTTTCCCTCGACATCAGTTTTCTTCTGCCTTCCTTCGATGGCATTAGCTTTTATGCTTGCTTCGGAGATAGTATCCACCGAAAACATCTTCAACTCCTTCCATATATACTCACGAAACCCGGAAATATATTTCATGTAGATAACATAATCCCCCAAGTCTAAGTCCAAAATCATAGCTTGATTCTGAAATTCAAAGTATATTCTTGTACGGTTTGGTTGGAAGTCCGCTTCAAGTTGTACCACTTGAACCATCTCTCCTCAAGGTAGCCAACCCATAAAATTGTTTCCTTACAATCGCCTTGAATCTTTTCCACGACAATACTCCTTTACCTAGGTTTTGTCTTTGATAAGCTTTCCACCATGTTAGAGCATGCTTTTGTAGCTTCAATGCCGCGAAATCAATCTTTTCCTTTGAACCATATTCAAAGAAAGAGAAATACGTCTCTAGACGTTCAATCCAATCATCTAATTTTTCTACATCGACACTCCCATCGTAAAGTGGAATATCAACACGAAAATCAATTTTCAGATTCTTACCATGAGGTTTAGTCGATGCAGGACTTTTAAGAAACTCTTTCTCCTTTTATTCATCCTCATCTTCTTCCTCTTCTTCTTCTTCTTCTTCTGAATCGTCTTCTTCAGAATCATCTTTTTCCGAAGCTTCAGGTGAAGGTGTAACCTTTTTCTTTGTCTTCTTCTTAGGTGTATGAGAACGAATACATTCACTCAATTCCTGAAGGGTAACTTGAATAGACTTCATGTCTGTTTGTAACGTAGCCACCTTTTCTTCCATAGTTTGTGGTTCACCTTCCTTAGGATCATCAACTGACTTTGTCATCCTTGATCTCCTTGTTTTCCTAACGTCTTCTTGCTTCTCGAGTACCTCACCAAGCTTTATGTATAGAGATCTAGTGAAAACCATAAACCACATGGATTTACCCTAGAAACTAACCTTGCTCGTGATGCCAACTTGATACGTGTTGATCTCTATACCTTGGTAACTATTACTATAAAGGCGGAATTCAGAATAATAATAGACGAGAAACTTAGAAAACGGAACACAAGTAATAATTCGAAGAAAATATCTTCTCATAGATTATGAGCAAGAAAACGATTACAATTCTCTCTTTGTTACGCTCACAATCTCTCTAAACAGTGGATTAACCTTAAACTGTTTGCTAAGCTTGTACAAGTATTGTTGTAAGCTTTCTCTAGGTTTTCTGTGCCTAGTATCTGTAGGTGCGTCAATAACAAGAACACACTAACTAGATGTGTTTAGTTATGAGCTAAACATCCCTATTTATAGGATTCGTTTGGTTTCCCAAACCTCTTAGGAATCTATTTCCTTTTGTAGGACTAATTCCCTTTCTAGGTATATTACCTAAACTAAGAATACTGCTCAAAACAATACTCCTTCCTAAACTAGGAATTTATCCTAAACAAGGAATCCTTCCTAATGTAGCATTCTATCCTCAATTCGTCTTGAGGATCGCTAGTTCCCAGGGAAAGGAAGATACACATGTATCAAAAACTACACAAGTTCATGAAGAAAATATGTAATTCATGGAAAAACGGATTTGCATCTTGGAATCGGTTTTACCACACTTCCAAACAAGTTTAGAATGGGTTCTACCAAAATTCTAAGACTACTATGCGATCTGTCATACCAAGTCACAATGGTTAGTTGTGATCGGTCCTACCAAGTCACATACATGGGTTCGGATCGGTTATACCAATCACATGGATCGGTTCTACATAAAAATGGTACCTACTTGTGATCGGTCATACCACCACTAGGATCGGTCATACCAATTACAAGGATCGGTCAGACAACTTCTTATGATCGGTCACATCAATTACCAGAATTGGTCACACCAATTACAAGGATCGACCATACTATCTCATGGTGATTACTTAGGATCGGTTACACCAGTTACCAGAACTGGTCATACCAAATCATAAGTCTAGGTATTGTGATCGGTTATACCAAGATACATAACCTGAGTTAAGATCGGTTCTACCAACTCACACATATTGGTCATCCAAAGAATATGCAATGAATAGCCGAACCAATATACCTATTGATTTCCATTTCAATTCATGAAACAAGTTCACGAACCTACTTCCTTTAAACAAATGTAAAACATCGTTTCCTAGGATGAAATCTTCACCATGAACAGATACACATAATCATAAAACTATATACAAGATTATGTCGATGTCATATCTAGGAAGTTCAAAAGATAAGCGTTAGTGTAATTCCTTAATACTATGACCATACTATTATGATCATGTCTATCCACTAGAGTATTTGTTTATATACAGCTTCACATGTTATGTTTTCAATATAGCATGACTTGAAAGATACGTTAGAAATGGAAACAAGTTCAAGTCAGTATTACTAACCTCAAGTGGAAGGATGTTGTCATCGTTGTATTCGTTACTTCTTCTCATTCTTCAGGTCTTCGGAGTAATACTTGTATGTCTCAACATTCCTAGAATTTCTAGTCTAACCTAATGAATTTGACTCTAGTATTTAATCAAGCGACTCTAATGAGTTTCGATACTAAAATATGATAACCAAAATTGACATACCAACGCTTAGTGAGTTCAACCGAGCTATGCTCTAACAATCTCCACCTTTGTCAATTTTAGTGACAAAACTCTATTTACATATGCAGCTAAACGAATTACAAAATAACTCATTCTTCATACGCTTGATTCCAAGTTTCAATAGCACAACAACCTGCATATATTCAATCAATAAATGTCGTTGTTGACATTTGAATAACAAAGGGTTTTACTCCCCCTAAAGACAAGCTAGGTAAATATTCAATCCGAACATCTTTTTTATTCCCCTTTTGTAGTATGAAATACTACAGAAACGACATAAGGTATGCTATGTAGTATTCTCCCCCTTAGTCTATGCTTTACTCTTTCGTTAGATATAACATTTAAATACAATTGCCCTTTCCTAGTGATTAAAAATCACTTGTTTACTCCATATATTTATCCCCCTTTTTGTCACAAAATGACAAAGGTACTATCAAGGACTTCTCTTGATATATACTTGTTTGGTAACGTCAAAACTCTCTTAAATTTTTTGGTGTGCACAATGGAAGGATGCAATGAGGAAGACAAGTTTGATGATGCCAAAGTGTTTGAACTTCACGAAGAACCCATCTCCATAATTTGCTTTCAAGCAATTGATCGTGAAAAAGATCTTACAGTTCAAATGTCTCTTCAATTGGTTGGAAATCTTCTTCAAGATTTTGAGATCGTTTGTGAACAGCTTGAAATTGCATCAAAGAACCTTGCGTTTCTGAAAAACGAGCTAAATAAGGCATCTGATGAACTCGCTCTTGTCCGTTCCTTGGTTGTTGATCATGTCTAAGTTTTTTAGTTGTTCTTTTAATTATTGTCTAGGAAACTTATTATGAGAATATATTCTTGTGTTTTTTAATAAGGATAACTAGGGTTTGGAATAGCCATTATTGTGAGTACACATAACTATTGCCAATGTTTTCATCTTGCAATGTTTTTAGATTTATTTATTTAAATTCTAAAGTTGATTTGGAAGATGATTTTTGCAGTATTAATCTTTATGGTTTTATATATTGCAAATTTTTATGGGATATGTTGTTTACGTCCATGAACCTTGACTGTCCCATATTTATTCAAAAGTTAACTCTATTATATGTCGGTATGAAAGTATTGATAAAAGATAGAATGAACTTTTGACTACAAAAGTTAAGCCTTTTATGTCATTATGCAAATATTGATGGAAGAAAGTGTTAGAGCACTACTCGGTCGAACTCGCATGCGTTGCTATCTCAAGCATGTTTGTCAATGTTAGTGATTAAAACTATAAGTCTTGATTTCTAGTCTACTATAGCTAAGTCTCGGACTAGGATAGAAAGTGTAGTTGAGCTCAAGAACTCCATGGCGATCATCATACAATACGAAGAACTACTCAAGGAACTGGTGGAACTTCATCGACTAAAAGGTATGTGGAGACTTGAACTTGTCTATCACTCGAAAGTCTATCTACTCTATCTCCTATCTTGAGACAAAAGTCATTTTGCTGTATAGACTTTGATTATACACATTTGCTATTTCCAACCGAGTTTATCTCACTTATCTATTTCTCGAAATATATGTTGGTAAGCTTTCGCTTTGGCCAAGTTCATCTTTACCTAGTGACGAAAGTCATGTTATGTTTCAATTACTTGAAAATGGATTTGACGAAAAATAGTTTGTGAATAACAACTATATAATGTCCTCTAACAATGTTTCAACGATTGAAATGAGAGTTTAGATTATATAACCATTGTTGGATATAAGCATTGTGTGGTAAAACATACATGTATAAGTCCTTATTCCTTGAACCAAAGTCGGCGAACTTTGCTGCTCCGGAAACCGGAACAGAGTCCGCGTACTGTCGGAGGTTCTCTTCCCGAGAAAATCTGCTGGAGTTTGTGAACTATTTACAAACTTATTCCGGTACTTAAGTCCGCGTACCTAGTCTGCGTACTTAGGTTGGTTATATTCTAAAAACGATTATTCGTGAACTTATACTTATATTAACTAAGGAATGCAAGTTTGCAAACCGTGGCTATAAAGTTCATGAATCGATTCAAGTGAATCAAATTGTTTTTGCTTCGATTGTGTCTTGTTTACTTCTATAAGATCTAAGCAATTGAACAACTCTCTAACTAGTTCATTTGAGTCATTTGAACTAGTTATGGTAAAGAAGAATATGGTTAATATGAAAGTGCTCATATGGCTAACCATTTGGTTAACTACTGTTGAACCAACGAATGTACATGTTTGGGTACGATTACACAAACCTAAAAACGTGCATTTCATTTGTGTGTAACAAACTAAGTTTCGATCTTACGGTAGAAATATATTAGCTTCAACCTAATCAGGTTTTCATCTAACGGTGAATATTGAATGCTTTGTTACTAAGCTAACATTGATTGCAAACCCTGATTTGAAAGACTATATAAGGGAGAACTCTAGCAACTGGGAAACCTAATCCCCACACCTCCTGTGTGATACTAGTTGTATAAGCTAGAGTCGATTTTCCTTTAACCTTAGGTTTCTACTGAGACCTTGTAGGTTAACGACTTGAAGACTTCATTGGGATTGTGAAGCTGCATCGATATTACTTTCTTGTAGTTGTGTGATCTGATCTTGATGTTTTTATCGTATTGAGTACAATCATAATGATTGGCTTGAGATTGATATCTCCGATAGGCAAGATATAAAAGTAATTACGAACATCTTCGTCTCATCGTTTGTGATTCCACAATATCTTCTTTCGCTGCGTCGATTAAGATTATTGTGAGGTGATTGATAATACTAGGCTATTCTTCGGGAATATAATTCCGGGTTATCAATTGGTTCCTGTTCACCTTGATTTATCAAAAGACGGAACAAAACTCGTAGGTATTTCTGTGGGAGACAAATTTATCTATTACCGTAGACTTTTCTGTGTGATACAGATTTGTTTATTAAAGTCTTCGACTTTGGGTCGTAGCAACTCTTAGTTGTGGGTGAGATCATCTAAGGGAATCAAGTGCGTAGTATCCTGATACGATCAGAGACGTAATGAGCGTAAGCGTACCTTGGATCAGTGTGAGATTGATTGGGGTTCAACTACGAGTCCCAGACCGGTTAGTTTGTAGTAGGCTAGTGTCCGTAGCGGCTTAATACGAAGTGTGTTCAATCTGGACTAGGTCCGGGTTTTTCGCATTTGCGGTTTCCTCGTTAACAAAACTTAAATGTCTGTGTTATTTCTTTTCCGCATTATATTTTGTTATATAATTGAAATATCACAGGTTGTGCGTTTGAATCAATCAATTTGGAAATCCAACCTTTGGTTGTTGATTGAAATTGATTGATCCTTGAACATTGGTCTTTGGTACCGTTCAAGTGATTTCTCATGTATTCAATTGACTCATGATTTCTATTTTCTTGAGTAAGAATTGAATCGAGAAAGAGAGATATAACTCTTTGATATACTTTATTAAGATTGAGTCTAGTTGATTCTCTTAAAAGTATATTGGAGTTAGTCCATATAGATTGCTAATCGAAATATCGGGTGTGGTTGTTGTACCCCCGCTTTTTCAATTGGTATCAGAGCAGGCAAACACGTTTAAAGACCTTACAAGTCTATGTTTGTGGCAATCTGAGTCTGAGGACATAATCTCTTCTCTGGTATATACACATACCAATATGTCTTCTAAAGCTTTTAATTATGCCAAATATCTTGGGAATACCTCAAAGGATTACTCCTTAGCTGATTCTTCCGAATCCCGAGGTAGGAAGGTTGTTTCATCAAATGTTGACATCTCTCCCTTCAATGAGACATTTGACACTATGACAAAAGCTGAAATGGAGCTCACCAGAATCTCAAACAATTCTACTGAGACTATTGATTTTCAGGATCATGCTCAGCTTATTGATGAATTTGAAAAGTCTTTTGGTCGAGAATGTGAACTCTATAACATCATTGAGTCCTTCTCTAAAATATTGAAAAACTTCTCCAAGAAACTACTCTACGGGCGTGAAAAGATTAATGTTCTTGAGGATATTGTCAAGGAAGACTCAATTAAAGAAAAACGTTTGATCGAGACGCATTCATCGATTCTAAACATACTTCGTGTCGAAAAAGAGAAACTAGGTGCATCTCTTATTCTAGCCCATGAACAAGCAAGAGATCCTTGGAAAAGGAAAACTCTGTCTTAAGGAGAAATTCTTCCATACCAACTAATTCTCATGAATTACTGACACATGAAGAGATGTCCTCCACAAGAAGGTTGTGTGAAGAAAGGTTTACATGACTTACAATCTTCTCATATGGCTATGAAGCTAAAGCAGTGCCATTTATTGCTTCTCCTCCACGAACCTCGTACATTCCATGGGAAAAAGAATCACTATGCTATTCATTGTTTTGCCAAGAGGAAACAAATCTTGAATCTTCATAATTTGCTTCTTTCTACTATCAATGGAGTAAATAGTCTGTCGACTTCTGCAGTGAATCTCGCTCCCATAGAAAACTAGAAACCTTATAAAAATGATCTCTTTTCTAGAAATCATCACAGGGTACAAGTTCATCCCAATGGCATAAATTCTTGTGCCACTAATGAACACATTCCCTGTGTTTATAAGAATGAATCTGGTAAATCTAAGTCTAGAAAACGGATTCCTCTCTATCCTGATCCTCTTGAACCAATCTCAAGAGGTCCTAGATTTAGTCCCAAGATAAAACCTTCTGACGGATATGTTAAACAAGCTATGTCTTACTCTTCTGGGATAAATGTCAACCGAAGAAAGGAAAAGAACACAAAGACCAAACTGTCAGATGATATGTACAACTCCTTTCTCAATGATCATAGTAGGATTATTTCTCATTCTACCACCTGATTCCAGGTATTCTTTTCCTTGTTTCTAACTTGAGAGGTGCAAGGAAAATGATTGAGAAATGCTCAAGTATGTTGTATATTATTTTCTGTTTGAGTTTTTTGTGCTGACGCTCCACAAACGTTTATGTCCTCCTCTTGCGAGTTCATAGGGTTTTCATAACAAGAGTTCCCTTCTCCTATTTACAAACACATATATATTTACTCTATATTGTGTTTTTCCATCCCTAACAAAAAATTATTTGCGACTCGCAAAATCTCAAGAGATTGTGCACCTTGATATGGAGGATGACACTCAAGGACGTGAATCAATTTAAGAGTCGGTTCTAAAGAAGATGATTGAAAGAAAGGATCACAACTCCTGGATTGATGATTCCGTCAAGGATTTAATGCGTTTTGAGAATGATGCAAATGTCGAGTTTGAAAATCTTCAATCGCAAATAAACCAACTCTTAGATGGTCGGGCGTAATCCTTGCTAATCGTAATATTACGTCTGAGAATCAAAAGAAGCTCATCATGGACTACATCAAGGCTAGACAGCTTGCTCGGGTTGTTGATCGTAAAGTTAGTGTTCTAACTCACGAACATGGTGTGTCTACAGTCAAGAGAATAAAGGAAATCAGTGATACCTTCTTTGATGGATTCATTGAAAGGTATGAGGTTCTCAATGAACTTTGATTTTATTTGCCTAGTAAAGCTTCAAAGGAGAATTTTAGTTTCTTGTTTTGTTTAGAAGAATAACTAGAGTTTGGAATAGCCATTAATCTTTGTCCAACGTTTTCATCTTCATGTTTTTAGGTTTATTTGTTTAAATTCTAAAACTGTTTGGAAGATGATTTTTGCAGTATTAATCTTTATAGTTTTATATATTGCAATTTTTTATGGGATATGTGTGTTTGCGTCCGTGAACTATGATTGTCCCATACCTTGTCAAAAGTTAGGTCTTTCGTATGTCGATATGCATGTATTGATAAAAGAATGAATGAATTTTTGACATCACAAAAGTTTGAAGCCTATTATGTCATTATGCAAATTTTGATGGAAGATAGGATGAACTTTTGTTTACAAGGATTATGGCTATTGTATGTCATTGTGCAAATAGTGATGGAAAATAGAATGAATCCTTGTCTATTTCGCGGTATTGATCTTTCCTGATCCATACTTTATGTATATACTGTGAGGCTCCGTAAGTTCTCTTATGTTGAGCATTTCCGATTAGATTAACCATGGGTTTTCTTGTGGTTAATTTAATTGAGAATTTTTGGATTCAAATTCATATTCGTATGTGATTTGTTATGTCCAAAGAAATCCTCCTTTTCTTATGAAATTAAGGTCGCTCTTGTTGTTCTTTTTGGAATGACATTTTATGGGGAGAGTTCTTAATTGAACTTGTGCTTAATTGCCAAATCTTTGTGGGGAGTGCGGTTGTGGAATATTGTAGGAGTTATCTTGTATCTTTATAAACTCCTTGATGAAAGCATTTAGCCCCGGCTATATGATTACATCTAAATAAGTTGATATGTGCTTACTCTTGGTCATGAAATGTCTCTTTGGAAATTTCATTAGGATCCCGTTTTCGTATATTTGCCAATTTTATTTACAAAAAGGGGGAGAATTAATGTGTAGTTCACACTACAAATACATATGGTTTTCAGATCATTATGTAAGGAGGAGTGGTTTCCATGTGAGATGGAGTGTTGACTAAGGGGGAGTGATACATATCACCATAGTATTGTTGTTGAAGTTGTGATTCAATTGGACTTTGATGTTGTATAATAATACTATGATACTGAATAACAATGATTGAAAATTCTTATTTTCTCACCGTTATAGCTACGGATTTTCAACAACGATGATGCTAAACTTACAACCTTTGGGATCATTGGAGTACTTGTAAGTGACGAAGATTTCAAGTAATGTTGAAGATTAGGCATGTGGAAGAAGATCTACAAAAGTTTATTTATCTATTTTTGTATTCCATATGTATTGATAGTTTTGTCACTAAAATTGACAAAGGGGGAGATTGTTAGAGCACTGCTCGGTCGAACTCGCATGTGTTGCTATCTCAAGCATGTTTGTCATTGTTAGTGATCAAAACTATAAGTCTTGATTTCTAGTCTACTATAGCTAAGTCTCGGACTAGGATATAAAGTGTAGTTGAGCTCAAGAACTCCATGGCGATTATCATACAAGACGAAGAACTACTCAAGGAACTGGTGGAACTTCATCGACTAAAAGGTATGTGAAGACTTGAACTTGTCTATCACTCGAAAGTTTTTCTACTCTATCTCCTATCTTGAGACAAAAGTCGTTTTGCTATATAGACTTTGATTATACACATTTGCTATTTCGAGCCGAGTTTATCTTTCTTATCTATTTCTCGAAATATGTGTTGGTAAGCTTTCGCTTTGGACAAGTTCATCTTTACCTAGTGACGAAAGTCATGTTATGTTTCAATTACTTGAAAATGGATTTGACGAAAAATAGTTTGTGAATAACAACTATATAATGTCCTCTAACAATGTTTCAACGATTGAAATGAGAGTTTAGATTATATAACCATTATTAGATTTAAGCTTTGTGTGGTAACACATACATGTATAAGTCCTTATTCATTGAACCAAAGTCGGCGAACTTTGCTGCTCAGGAAACCGGAACAAAGTCCGCGAACCCGACCCGCGCATCTTGTCGGAGGTTCTCTTCAAGGAAAATCTGCTGGAGTTTGTGAACTATTTACAACTTATTCCGGGTACTTAAGTCCGCGTACCTTGTCTGCGTACTTAGGTTGGGTATATTCTAAAAATGATTATTCGTGAACTTATACTTATATTAACCAAGGAATGCAAGTTTGCAAACCGTGGCTATAAAGTTCATGAATCGATTCGAGTGAATCAAATTGTTCAATTGTGTCTTGTATACTACTATAAGATCTAAGCAATTGAAAAACTCTCTAACTAGTTCATTTGAACTAGTTATGGTAAAGAAGAAGATGGTCAATATGAAAGTGCTCATATGGCTAACCATTTGGTTAACTACTGTTGAACCAACGAATATACATGTTTGGGTACGGTTACACAAACCTAAAAACGTGCATTTCATTTGTGTGTAACGAGCTAAGTTTCGATCTAACGGTTGAAAGATATTAGCTTGAATCTAATCAGGTTTTCATCTAACGGTGAATATTGAATGCTTTGTTACTAAGCTAACATTGATTGCAAACCCTGATTTGAAAGACTATATAAGGGAGAACTCTAGCAACTGGGAAACCTAATACCCACACCTCATGTGTGATACTAGTTGTATAAGCTAGAGTCGATTCTCCTTTAACCTTAGGTTTTTACCGAGACCCTGTAGGTTTACGACTTAAAGACTTCACTGGGATTGTGAAGCCAGACCGATACTACTTTCTTGTAGTTATGTGATCTGATCTTGATGTTTCTATCGCATTGAGTACAATCGTAACGATTGGCTTGAGATTGATATCTCCGATAGGCAAGATATAAAAGTAATCACAAACATCTTCGTCTCATCGTTTGTGATTCCACAATATCTTCTTTCGTCGTGTCGATTAAGATTATTGTGAGGTGATTGATAATACTAGGCTGTTCTTCGGGAATATAAGTCCGGTTATCAATTGGTTCATGTTCACCTTGATTTATCAAAATACGAGAACAAAACTCGTAGGTATTTCGGGGAGACAAATTTATCTATTACCAGTAGACTTTTCTCGTGTGATACAGATTTGTTTATTAAAGTCTTCGACTTTGGGTCGTAGCAACTCTTAGTTGTGGGTGATATCGGCTAAGGGAATCAAGTGCGTAGTATCCTGGGGATCGAGAGATGTAAGGAGCGCAAGCTGTGCCTTGGATCGGTGTGAGATTGATTGGGGTTCAACTACAATCCAAATCCGGGTTAGTTTGTAGTAGGCTAGTATCTGTAGCGGCTTAATACGATATGTGTTCAACTGGACTAGGTCCTGGGTTTTTTCTCAAGCATTTGCGGTTTCCTCGTTAACAAAACTTACGGTGTACTGTATTTATTTCTTTTCCACATTATATTTTGTTATATAATTGAAATATCACGGAGTTGTGCGTTTGAATCAATCAATTGGGAAATCCGACCTTTGGTTGTTGATTGAAATTGATTGATCCTTGAACATTGGTCTTTGGTACCGTTCAAGTGATTTCTCTTGTATTCAATTGACTCGCAAATTTCTATTTGCTTGAGTAAGAATTAAATCGAGAAAGAGAGATATAACTCTTTGATATACTTTATTAAGATTGAGTCTAGTTGATTCTCTTAAAAGTATATTGGAGTTAGTCCATACAGATTGCTAATCGAAATATTGGGTGTGGTTGTTGTACCCCCGCTTTTTCAGAAAGGAGGATCTTTTGTTTACAAATATTAAGTCTATTATATGTCATTGTGCAAATAGTGATGAAAAATAGAATGAATCTTTGATTATTCCGCTGTATTGGTCTTTCCCTGATCCACATCTTTGTGTATGTACTATGTTGCTCCGTAAGTTCTCTTGCTCCGTAAGTTCTCTTACGACCCAAAGTCGAAGACTTTAATAAACAAATCTGTATCACACATAAAAGTCTACAGGAATAGAAAAATCTGTCTCCCACAGAAATACCTACGAGTTTTGTTCCGTCTTTTGATAAATCAAGGTGAACATTAACCAACCGATATACTTATATTCCCGAAGAACAAATTTCGAAATATCAATCACCTCACAATGATCTTAATCGACTAGCGAAACAAGATATTGTGGAATCACAAACGATGAGATGAAGATGTTTTGTGACTACTTTTCTATCTTGCCTATCGGAGAAATTAATCTCAAGCCAATATTATGATTGCACTCAATCACGATAGAAACAACAAGATCGGATCACGCAACTACAGAGAAAATAGTCGTCCAGCTTCACAATCCCAATGAAGTCTTCAAGTGGTTAACCTAAGGTGGTCTCGGTAGAAACCTAAGGTTAAAGGAGAATCGACTCTAGCTTATACAACTAGTGTCACACAGGAGGTGTGGGGATTAGGTTTCCCAGTTGCTAGAGTTCTCCTTTATATAGTCTCTAATTCAAGGTTTGAAATCTAAGTTACCTTGGTAACAAAGCATTCAATATTCACCGTTAGATGAAAACCTGATTAGATTCAAGCTAATATCTTTCAACTGTTAGATCGAACTTAGCTTGTTATACACAAATGAAATGCACGTTCATTTAGGTTTGTGTAACCGTACCTAAATGTGTACACCTAGTTGGTTCAACAGTAGTTAATCAATGGTTAGCCATATGAACACTTTTATATCAACCTTATTCATCTTCACCATAACTAGTTCAAATGACTCAAAAGAACTAGTTAGAGAGTTGTTCAATTGCTTAGATCTCATAGAAGTACACAAGACACAATCGAAGCAAAAACGATTTTGATTCACTCGAATCGATTCATAAACATTATAGCCACGGTTTGCAAATTTGCATTCCTTAGTTTATATATGTCTTAGTTCACGAATAAACCGTTTTTAGAAAATAACCCACTCAAGTATGCATACCCGTACGCATACTTAAGTACCGATTGAGTTTGTTTTCGGTTCACAAACTCAGTGAGAAATTCACCCCGGATGTGAACTTCCGGAAGTACGCGTACTGGTACGCGTAATTAGCTTCCGGACATCCTGAACCAGTAAAGTACACATACTTTAGTTCAAGGATTTTGGACTTACACAGGTATGAGTTCACATACAATGTTTATATCCATTCAAGGTTATATATTCTAAACTCTCATTTCAATCATTGAAACATTCTTAAAGGATGTTAAATAGAGGTTATTCACATACTATTTTTCATCAAAGCGATTTTCAAGATATTGAAATAATCAACATGACTTTCGTCACTTGTAAAGATGAATTTGGCCAAAGCGATAGCTTACTAACACATATTTCGAGAAATAGATAAGCGAGATAGACTCGGCTCGAAATAGCAAATGTGTATAATCGAAGTCTATATAGCAATACGACTTTTATCTCAAGATAGGAGATAGAGTAGATAGACTTTTGCGTGATAGATAAGTTCAAGTCTCCACATACCTTTTAGTCGATGAAGTTCTACTAGTTCCTTGAGTAGTTCTTCATCTTAGCATGATGAACGTCGTGGAGTCTAGAGCTCAACTACACTTTCTATCCTAGTCCGAGACTTAGCTATAAGTAGACTAGAAATCAAGACTTATAGTTTTGGCTACTAAACTTGACAAACAAGCTTGAGATAGCAACGCTATGAAGTTCGACCAATCGGTGCTCTAACAAGACTAAAACTCATCTATCACTTTTAAAGTCTATTTCTACTCTATCTCCTATATTGAGACAAAAGTCGTATTACTATATAGTTGTCGATTATACACATTTGAGATTTCATCCGAGTTTATCTCACTTACATATTTCTCAAATATGTGTTGGTAGATTTGGTAATTAAGCACAAGTTCAATTAAGAACTCTCCCGACAAATTGTCATTCATCAAGGAGTTTATAAAATGTCATTCCCGAAAGAACAACAAGAGCGACCTTAGTTTCACCATAAAAGAAGGATTTCTTTGGATTATTACACTAAGAAACCTGACAGAAAATCAAATTACTCGAAATAAATGCGGGAATTGCATAAATCACTTATTGGAGTTCCAAACCCCAATTGCCTAAAAGATCGAGATAAGCACATGGGCAAAGAGTTTTAGGAATAACTAATGAACCAAAATAACACCAATAACGTGCAGTAAGTGTTGAAATGTAGCGGTGTCTAATGGGTTTGGTAAGAATATCGACCCAATTATTGTTCGGAAGGCACCAAATTCCATATTTATGATACCATTTTCATAGAGATCTTGAATAAAATGGTACCTTATATCAATGTTCTTTGTTCTTGAGTGCTCAACGGGATTCTCGGTGATTGTCTCTGTGTGGTTTACCGGTGGTGGGCATAGGTGTCAGTTTTGGGTTGACTTATCCAGACCGAACCTTGATCTGAATCCTTAGCATATTTTCTTAAGATAAGTAAATTCCATCCCTTATGTTCTTGAATTTGTCATCTAAGAAGAACTTTAATTCACCAACATTGCTCATTTCAAATTCTTTGCCAGAGACTTGGAAATCTTTTGCAAGTTTCTCAGAAGTTGAACCATAGATGATATCATCTACATAGACTTGAGCAATGACAACATCTTTCGCTCTGTTTGATAAACGAAGTTTTATGCTATGCCTCTTTCAGAAAAACCTTTCTGAAAGTAGTAAGTTTTGAACCCGGGCTCCTAGAGTGCTTGTTTTAGCCCATATAATGCCTTTTTAAGCTTAAAGCATGATGCGGGAAATCGGGGTTTCAAAACCCTTAGGTTGGCGACAGACCTCTTCCTTTAAATTTCCGTTTAGGAATGCGATTTTATGTCCATTTGAAACGGCAACCTTAAGAAAACAAGCATGAGCTAATAGCTGCTTAGAATGGACTGAGGCATGCCACATGAGCAAAGGTTTCGTCAAAGTGATATACCTTCAATGCGGGAATATCCTTGGCGACAAGTACGGCTTTATTTCGACAATTGTGTTCAAATTCATGGTTATTCTTGAATATCCATTTAGTACCAACAATAGTATTGGAGGAGGGACAAGGTACTAGTTCCCATACGTCTTGTCTTTGAAATTGATTTAACTCTTCATGCATTGCATTCACCCAAAGGGATCGCTAAGAGCTTCATCAATATTTCTTGGTTACACTTGTGAAAGATAACAACCAAAATTGCAAATATTTTAAAGTTTTCCTCTTGTCTTAGCGGTAAATTCTACCTCCAATAATCTTTTGTTGGGATCATGATTCCTTTGAACCGGAGGTGTTGAGGAGGACACGCTCTTGTTCAACGGGAAGTAGCCTGATCGTGCTCTTCTCCTCGTCCTTGAAACATCGGGATCAATAGCAGTTGGGATGACTTCAGAAGATTAGGATTTCTTGGCTTTCTCAATCGTCTCGGTTAGGCAATTCGGCGGAGGATTATCATGATGAAAATTATTAAAATCATCTATAATAACATTAGCGGTTCCATCATAACTTGGTTCTGATTAAACACTCGAAAACCACGACTATCGAGAGGCATAGCCAAGGAAGATACCTTCATCACTTTTGGTATCAAATTTCCCTCTACGATTTCTCGATCTTTAGAATGTAACCTTACTTAGAACACTCGAGATAGTGCAGGATTGGGTTGCTACCGTACCACAACTTCATATAAGGAGTGTTTAGGGTTTTAGATCATAGGTAGACAATGTTGATCCAAATAACATGTTGTAAAGACATCTTCTCCTCAAAACCTTAACGGTAACTTTTTGTTATGGAGCATTACTGGCCATTTCTGAATGTTTTGTTTTTTCTTTTCTACTTGACTCCATTGGCTTGAGGAGTGATGGGTGGTGAATATTGTTGAATATAATCCCAGTTGTCACAAATTCAAACACTTTAGTGTCCTTGAATTCGGTTCACGGTAAACTTCTAATTTTCTTTAGTTTTGTGAGCCTTGTTGGGTCCCAGTTCTCTTAACAATAATCTTGAATTCATCGGGTTTCATTCTTGAGATAGAAATGCGGCAAGTGAATGCGGTGTAATCATCTACCATAACTAAAGCATGCTTCTTACCAAACTGGCAGGTAGGTTGTTGAATTGGTCCGAAGAGGTCCATATGAATTAAATCAAGTGGATCTTTAGTGAGAACATCTCGAGATGATTTATGGTGAACTTTCGCTTGTTTACCCTTTTGACATGCACCACATACACCATCAATCTTTGCATTGATTTTGGGAAAGCCTCACAACAAGTTCTTTGTTAATGATCTTAGTTAGAAAGACGATAATTGATGTGACCAAAACGCTCATGCCAAAAGATGTGTAGATTCCTTAGTCAGAATTGCAACAATTATTGGGCGAGTATCCGAAGATATAACGGTTGTTTTTACCACGAGCTCCCGAAAAAGAATACTTTCCAGTTTTCTACAATGTCACATCCATTCGCATTGAAGACAACTACATGGCTTTTGTCCTGATTTGACTAATAGAAAGAAGATTCGCTGGTCTCGTCCTACAGATGAAGTTCCACAAGTTCCCTTTGAGTAGTTCTTCGTCTTCAATCGATGAACGCCGTGGTTTCTAAGGCTCAACTACACTTACTATCCTAATCCGAGACTTAGCTATAAGTAGACTAGAAATCAAGACTTATAGTTTTGGCAACTAAACTTGACAAACAAGCTTGAGATAGAAACGCTTGCAAGTTCGACCTGAGCAAAGTGTCTCTAACAATCTCCCCTTTGTCAATTTTAGTGACAAAACTATCAATACATATGGAATACAAAATAAATAAACTTTTTAGCTTCTTATCCAAATGCTTGATCTCCTTGTTTCTTCAACATTACTCGAAATCTTCGTCACTTCCAAGTACTCCAATGATTCTAAAGGTATTCAATTCAGCATCATCGTTGTTGAAGATCCGTAGCTATAACAATGACAAAATAATAGCTCTCAATTATTGTTATACAGTGTCATAGTATTATTACACAACATCAAAGTTCAATTGTATCACAACTTCGACAATAATACTATGGTGATATGTATCACTCCCCCTTAGTCAATACTTTATCTCACATGAAAACCACTCCCCCTTACATAATGATCCGAAAACCATATGTATTTGTAGTGTGAACTACACATTAATTCTCCCCCTTTTTGTCAATAAAATTGGAAAAGGTACGAAAATTAGTGGGATCATAATGAAATTTCCATAGAGATACTTCATGACCAAAAGAAAAGCACATATCAACTTTTTTAGATGCAATCATATAGCCGAAACTAAATGCATTCATCAAGGAGTTTATAAAGATACAAGATAACCCCTATAATATTCCACAGCCGCACTCCCCACAAAGATTTGGCAATTAAGCACAAGTTGATTAAGAACTCTCCCCCATAATATGTCATTCGAGAAAGAACAACAAGAGCAACCTTGCTTTCACAAGAAAAGAATGATTTCTTTGGACATTAACAACTTACATGAAACATGAATTTGTATCCAAAAATCTCAATTTAAATTAACCCTGAGAAGTCCATGATTAATTTAATTGGAAATGCTTCACATAAGAGGAGCTTACAGGAGTCGTACAATATTTACATAATGATATGGATCGGGAAGATCAATACTTGGAATAAAAAAGATTTATTCTATTTCTCATCACTATTTTCACAATGACATAAAATAGACTTAATCTTTGTAAATAAAGTTCATCTTTCTTCCATCAATATTTGCATAATGACATAAAGGCTTAGCTTTTGTTTGTCAAAAGTTCATTTTATCTTTTATCAATACTTGCATATCGACATATAATAGAGTTAACTTTTGAACACGTATGGGACAATCAAAGTTCACGGACGCAAACACACATATCCCATAACAAGTTGCAATATATAAAACCATAAAGATTAATATCTGCAAAATCATCTTCCAAATAAACTTTAGAATTTAAATAAATAAATCTAAAAACATTGCAAGATGAAAATCGTTGGAAATAGCTATGTGTACTCACAATAATGGCTATTCCAAACCCTAGTTATCCTTTTTAAAAACATAAGAATAAATTCTCATAAGAAGTTTCCTAGACATTATAGAGCTTTCTCAGAGCATCTACCGAGAATTCCTTCTCATTATTGAAAAACCCATTGATTATGGGATCATTTAATTCCTCTAAATCTTCAGAAATATCACTCAACTCACTAAGTTCTCTTTTTAGCTCACGCAAGGTGTTCTTTGTTAGGGACAACATTTGTTCATAGTGAGTTATCTTTTCTAAAGAGGAAACAATTTGAGATTGTAAATCATTTCTTTTTCTGATGAAATCTTTTACCATACCTCTAAAGTTATTATCAAAATGACAAACTGACAAGAGGAAGTTAGAGGAAGAACCTTCTCCATCATTCGTAGATCTCTCTTTCTTCTTCCTTGAGAAAGTGATTCCTTCACATAGGTATACATTAACTGCTTCCACTGCATCCCTTTTTGTGGTACCTCTAGTTACAGGAGCCATGAAACTGTATCTTTCAAGGAGAAAAAAGTGAAGGACACTTTGATTACAAATGAATATAAATAGACTTATGGACATCCAAACCCTAAAAGAACTTTGAACAAGTCTTTCATGGTTTATTATCCATTATCGAAAATATTAGGAGAATATTTTCTTAACAAAAATAGGAAGTCTATACAAGTACAAAACTTGAGCAACCTTGATGCAAACCTCATTTTCTCAATTTAAAGATGAGGATGCGGACGTTACTGGAATCAGACAGTAACGGAGTGAGCCGAATGCTCACATCTTTTACCATATAGTGGCTTATCAAGGTTTGTTGTATAAACATATTTCTTACCTCGTCTGAATCTGGTACTACTGGATTTTTCAGGAAAACCTTGTTGATTATCCAAAGACACATTCATCCTTTGCATGTTCTTTTGAAGTTTGGCAATTCTTTTGTTGTTCCTCTTGAATCTCCAACAGGTGCTTTGAACATGATTTGCATTTCCACAAAACGAACAAATCAATAAAGATTTTTGTTCTGTTGAAATGCCTCATGTTTATCACAACAGTCAACAACCATTGTTCCACGATCAGTAGGAACAAAAGAGTTGTTTGTGCTTACAGTTTTGCTTTTAAACCCTAAACCATTTGTGTTCCCAAAGAACTTCTGACCGAATAACATTGCTGAGATTTTGTCAGAACTTCCAGATAACCTCTGCAGGTCATTCTTAAGGGTATTAATCTCTTTTTCCTTTAGAGACATGGTTCTGGTGAAATCATCATTACGACAATCTATCTCAAGATTTTTCGCGATGATTCAAGTTTCTTCAACGAAGCCTTTAGTTGAAGATTTTCTTGGAGAACCTCTCTATTCAAGAATTCAAAAATCTCTCGTGTCGACCCAAGTTCCAATCGTAAATTGAGTAGGTGGAGGTTTCAGCTGCAAGAGTCGAAAGTTCATTGCACCCATCGAAGCATCCAAGATGTTGACACCCGAGAGAATATTTTTCTTGTATTGAACCATCTGAAGCATTAACTGGAGAGAGACGTTTATCACATCTATTGCTTCTTTTTACAAATTCTTTGATCTATTCTGTTATCAGTGATTTATCAAACATGATTAAAACAACATTCATCAGCCCAAGACAAGTTAGAAGATTCACTTGCGTTGGTCATAGTATTGAACGCAGATGTTCTGATCAAGATCAAGAATTTTTAACTTTCCAATCGGAGTATTTCGGAAAGCATATCAAGGTTATTTCCTTCAACGATGGCGTGTTTCTTAGAATCGTATCTAGATGGCGGAGATCTGAGAATCTTCATCACAATGTCCTTTTCAGGAATAGTCTTACCCAATGCAAAAGATGCATTAACAATTTCAGACACTTTGTGATTAAACTCATCAAATGGCTCTTCATCTGGCATACGAAGGTTTTCCCAATCGGAACATACGTTTTGAAGCCTAGCTTTCTTTTCAGAGGTATTCCCTTCAAATACAGTTTCTAAGATATCCCAGGCTTATTTAGACTTTGTGCAAGTAGGCAAATGATGCTAAATATCTGGGGTAATGGCATGTATGATAGCATTTAAGCCGTCAGAATTTTGCTTCACAACAAGGATTTCTTCTGGACTATATCTACCAATATCCTTAGGTATAGATACATCGCCTTCTGTATTAACCGGAGGATCATAGCCATTAACAACACGTACCCATGTTTGAAAATCACGATCTTGAAGAAAAGCACGCATAGCGATTCTCCACCACAAGTAGTTTGAGTCATCGAAGACTGGTGGTGCATTTATGGAGATATAATTTCTGTCCATATAGTCAGATCGCTACAAACACAGACTTATGAGGTCTTAAACGTGTTTGCCAGCTCTGATACCAATTGAAAAGGCGGGGGTCTAACAACCTCACCCAATATTTCGCTTAGCAATTTGTATGGACTAACTCCAATATACTTACAAGAGAATCAACTAGATAGTTAGACTCAATCTTAGAAAAGTATATCAAAGAGTTATATCTCAATCTATCAATTCAATCCGCAATCAAACAAATAATAATTTGCGAGCCCGATTGAATATAAGAGAGATAACTTGAATGGTACCAAAGACCAATGTTCAAGGATCAATCAATTTCAATCAACAACCAAAGGTTGGATTTACCAATTGATCGATTCAACGCACAACTTGTGATATTTCAATTATATAACAAAATATAACGTGGAAAAGAAATAACACAGACACCTGAAGTTTTGTTAACGAGGAAACCGCAAATACAGAAAAACTCCGGGACGTAGTCCAGATTTGAACACCACACTGTATTAAGCCGCTACAGACACTAGCCTACTACAAAGCTAACTTTGGTCTGGAATGTAGTTGAACCCTAATCAATCTCACATTGATTCAAGGTACAATCGTGCTCCTTACGTCTCTGATCCCAGCAGGATACTACGCACTTGATTCCCTTAGCTGATCTCACCCACAACTAAGAGTTGCTACGACCCAAAGTCGAAGACTTGATAAACAAATCTGTATCACAGAGAAAAGTCTATTGAATAGATAAATCTGTCTCCCACAGATATACCGACGAGTTTTTATTCCGTGTTTTGATAAATCAAGGTGAACATGAACCAATTGATAACCCGGACATATATTCCTGAAAAACTGTAGGACCATAATATCGCAACGTACAGGACTCGCGGGGTTAATAAACAACGATGTCGCGAGGCAGTCGCACAGAGCTAAAATAAACGACGCAAAGAATAACGACAGGCGAGACATAAAGAAGACGTGAGATCTGGCGAGGGTTAAGAAGTGTCGCGAGAGTGAATGTTTGTGCATCTGCGACACTTCGCGAGACATTCCCGAAAATAAAGGATAGCTTAGCTGTCATCCACTATGTAGTACCCTATATAAAGGGTTAAGTGAGTCTGTAGAAGGGGAGATCTTTTGGAGAGTTGTTGGGCAAGTCATTAGGAGAGAGAAAGTTTAAGAGTGTATTAATTTCTAAGTGTAATTCTATTTCCTTGTGTAAACTATTCATAGATTCAATCAATAAATATTCTTGATCTTACATCTTTCAATGGACTAATTAATCAAAATTGAGTAAGGGGTGTAGTGTGGGATTTCACGCAACTACATATGCGCTAGAAACAGGGATTGAACCTGTGACCTTGTGGTTAACAGCCACACGCTCTAACCAGCTGAGCTATTCCAGCTTTAGAGTAGCGAAGCCTCTTGGGAATGCGACCAGTAGTTTTATCACCCTGCGAATGACAAATTAAATAAGAAACAGAGGCAACAACACGTGGTTAATAAAAACAAATGTCCCTTAAATACCTTGTCGCTCGCAGACTGTCTTTTTGTAACCGTAGGTTTTGCATGCGAAGTGGGCTTTGGTTGTATGGGGGATTCTTGTTGTGATGAAGATTTCGATGGCGAGCCCAAAGAAAGAAGAGGGTCCTTCACGGTAAATTTTATTCTGGGTTGGTTCTTGCTAAACAACAATGGCAGAAAAGAATCACAAAGTTAATCATACCAGCAAGAAAAGCCAATCTCAAATTTAATCAACCACAAAATCAGTCAGATATGGTAAAATTAACAAACCTGGACGCCATGAGAGTAACAACTGGAAGAGAATAGCTAAAGTGATGAAGAAGAAGAGCACTTGCAGAACGATGAAGAAGAAGAACACTTGCAGACGATGAAGAAGATGAAAAGGAAAAAGAAAGTTCTTCACAGGGGATGCTCCTATAAATAGATGAGAAAAATGTTATGACCGGATAACATTAAATGCACCGGTAAAAGAGGTAAATATAGACACGTGTCAACGGTCACTACCCAAATCCGAGGAAACTTGACGAAAAGAACTTTAGCAGAATTCAAATATATGGCATATTTCCTAATAGGCGAGAAGAGATTGCGAAATCGATTATTCTCTGTAACACATGAGGCAAGAAATGACACTTCGAATATAGGAGCTTCGGAATTTCGCAAAAGAATAGAGGCAAGTACGTACTTTTCAAGAACAATATTCTTCTGCTTGTTCCTTCATCAGCGAAGACCAAAGATTATTACAACAACAGATTTTTCCTTAAAGATCGCTCTTCAAGCAATATTCAAGGAAAAAGAGGCAAGATGTAGGACCATAATATCGCAACGTACAGGACTCGCGGGGTTAATAAACAACGATGTCGCGAGGCGATCGCACGAGCTAAAATAAACAGACGCAAAGAATAACGACGAGCGAGACATAAAGAAGACGTGAGATCGGCGAGGGTTAAGAAGTGTCGCAGAGTGAATGTTTGTGCATCTGCGACACTTCGCGAGACATTCCGAAAATAAAGGATAGCTTAGCGTCATC
>JAJJWW010009585.1:0-125613 GCA_023531295.1 Papaver armeniacum | reverse complement strand
AGAACCGGGTGAGGTTTTCGTAAGAATCCTGTTGTTGGGGCCGTAGGGGTCTGAGTTTTTGGGGGCTTAAAATGATAGTTATGGCCAAAGTGTGGATATGGGGGACCTAATCTAGGTAAAATATCAAAACTACCCCCACCAAATTAAATATATTATCATATTATCCAATTAAAATGATCAAAATATAATTCAGTTTCAGTTTCAGGAAATACTGACGACTAGGAATTCATCTTTTCCAAGCCGTAAGTAGTACATTTACGGCTAGGAAGCCGATATTTTCTTCACTTACGGCTGGGAAATGATGAATTCCTAGATGTAGTAATGTTTACGGCTAGGAGTTCATCATTTCCTAGCCGTAAATTGATTAAAAAATACAGAATGAATATTTGAAGTAAGTTTTATACCCAATCTCAAAATGAGTAATGAGTATATGTATCACTTTATACTCGAAATCAAATAGAGTATAAGTTATTTCAGAATTGGTATGGTTTTATACGGATTTCAAAATGATACGTTTATACTCTATTACAAAATGAGTATAAAGCTATACACGATTTCAAAATGAGTACAAAACTATAAACGATTTCAAATTGAGTATAAGCCAATAATCCATTTTAAAATGAGTATCACTTTCTACTAGATTTCAAAAAGAGTATAAAAAGTGTACAAGGTTATACTCGATTTAAAATCGTGTATGACTATGAAGTGATACTAGTTCTTAGGTCTACTCATTTTATGAGTATCAGTACGTATTCAACCTTAAAACGAGTTTCAACTATATACAAATTTTTCACATTGAGTATAGGCTCATTACGGCTGGGATAATGTTGAGTTTTTAGCCGGAAAAAAGAGGTTACGGCTGGGAAATGTTAAATATGTAGCTGTAAAGTAGGGGTGTACAGAATGCCCGGAAGCCTGCGGCCTGCCATGTATCGCCCGGGTCCGAAGGAGCCCATGGGCACCCGACAGCCTGTCATGGGCTAGCCCGGCCTGCCCGATAATTATAAGTGGGCGGACCGGGTTTTTGTTCAAATATTAGAGTCCGGCCTGTTAGCCTTGCCGTGCTTGGATTTAGTTACCCTACTGCTTGATCGCCAATAGCCTCGAATAAAGTTTTCTACTAGTGTGATGGATTTCTCAAGAACTTAAATTTCATATGTGGACAATTTATTGGGTTAGAGAAAATTCTGAATTACATTTCATAGTAATGAATTTGAATTGCTTGAAATATCATTTGAACGAGTTACAGATATATCATCATTCATCAAGCCAAAAAAAAACAAACATATATTTTAAAATTTTGAATTATCTCTTGAGCCCCCAGGCTCGCCCGACCCGATCCGGCTCGGCTGTATTGTTTCACGGGTATGGACGGGCCATGGGCATTAAATTTTGTTATTGCGGCCGGCTCCTGTTAAACTTAATGGGTAGTAGGACTACAAGCCGTCTCGGCCGACTTTGCCGTGGATGTACACCCCTACTGTAAAGCAGGTATACGGCTGGGAAATGTTAAAATTGAAGCCGTAAATATATGTTTACGGTTAGGAATTCCTAGCCGTATACACTTCTGATTATCACAAAAAATGAAAAAAAAAAACTGAGGTTGTGTTGCGGCAAGGTTTTCCTAGCCGTAATTTGTTCTGAAAATTTGAAAAAATTACTTTCGGATGGGAGTTCTTTATTTCTCACCATAAAGTGTTGATTTCGGTTGGGTCGACAACATATACCAACCGTAACCCTTAGAAAAACCCAGAATTTTTATGATTTTTAACTGATTTGAATCAATCAAAATTGTTGCGGGGACATGTTTATAAGGTTCTCTTGACTATTTTTTAGCATATATTTCATCACTTTCTTCAAAAAAAATCAAAATATTCCATCAAAATCCCCTTCTCCTTCTTGCAAATTAAAAAAAAAAAAGAGAAAAAAAAAAACAATGGTTTTGATTTTAAAAAGTTTAATCTAATGATTAGTATAACCCTTTCACTAATCTTAATTAGTTTAGTTAATCATCTCAATTAACACTAATTTAATTAAGGGTACATTAGGCAGTACTGAAAATAGGTGGATAAGGGGCTCTATGGATTGCTATTTCATGACCCTATACAGCCTCAAAAAAACCCAGTCGTTTAAAGACCCAATAATAGGATTCTTTCATAAACCAAGGAGACATACTATTGGTGCTGACATTGCATGTTTTTAAAGAGATAAAAACTATTTGCACGTGGATTCAGTAATATAGAATGGGTTAAGTTTTTTTTCTTCTTTTGATAACCTTAGAATGGGTTAAGTTATATAAATATTTTCTTTGGCGGTACCTATTAGTGGGCTTAACCAATGCCTTGGACCTAGACTATTTAGAGCTGTGCTTTGTTATCGCCTTGGTATTCCTATGTTCGTTGAGAATAGTTCATGTCCAAGTTGTAGCAAAACTATGGACATTTTTGGTGACCATGCTCTCCATTGTGCTAAGGATATCGGTTACAAGTTTCGCCATGATGTTGTTCGTGATGTTGTCTTCGACATTTGTTACAAAGCCAATGTACCTGCGCGCAAAGTGGTTTCCCTTGGTCTTCGGTCAGATGATGGTAGAGATCTTAAACTCAAGATATTCTTGTTCTCAAGCCGGGATAACGGGCAAGATGTTTGTATGGATGTCACGGTGTCTCTCCATTCACGGGTGATGGGGTTCGCTCATTTTCCCGGGGAAGGCTATTTTTGGGGCCGTTTCTACTTAAATGTGCCAAATATTTGGACAAGTGTGCTGCACATGGTTATGGGTTAGGTGTTCTGGCTTTCTCTACTTTAGGGGAACTTGGCGAGGATACTCTTGTTTTTTTCAAGCGTCTACGGAATTGCTTGGTGAACAATGATGCCAGTAGTGGCTTAGGCAGTTTTATTTTTTATAGATTAGGCGTTGCAATTCAAAGAGGTGTTGGAGCCCAGCTTGTAGCTAGGTTACCAACCACAAGCTCTGTATGATATTTTCTATTTCCAGTTTGATACTCCAAGAAGGAAATAATAATAATAATAATAAAAATAAAAAAAATAAGATTATTTACAAGGAGCTATTTTTATATTTTTATTCTCAAATTATTGAAAATTATTTTTATGAATAAAAACCAAACAACCGTGAATTTAAAGCTAATATTTGAAGGATATGTTTTCTTAGAAAGCTCCACATCCGCATTAAAAATGAGAATATACCGAGATGTATAACACTACCGTCTACTACTTTAAAAATAAGTCATTGAAAATCAACGAAATTTTAGCCATTGATATTTAGACGGGTAGTTGTGAGAACGCAGGGCTTTGTAACAGGATAATATCCTAAAATAATAGCTTCAAATTCGTTATTATTTGGTTTTAATTTATTCGTTTGGTTTTAATTTATTATTTGGTTTTAACAGGATAATATCCTGCTTCTGTTCTCTAAAATCATGTAAATATGTTCAATTGAACTTTACAGAGAAATTAGCAAAATAAACTTGCTTTTGTGTTTAAGGCCATCAACCAAGTCGTATGCACATTGCACCACAACTTGATATGGGTTACAATATGTGTTGAGAGTCAAATGATCAGAATATTGGAACACAGTATCATGAGTTGTTCTCTTTGCAGCTCCTGGTGGGAAGAAAGGTTATTCTCTCTTGCGTTAGCTCATTTTTTATTCTTCTGACAGGTATAATATGTAGGGGTTAAATATTGCACAGCCAATAAATCACGCGAAACAATTGAATTAGAAAGGAGCGAATGGAATTCACACATAGCATATCCTGAATGACGGAATCAGTGACGTCACAAAGTCATGGGTAAAGTGTGGAACTTGTACGAAGTTGAGGAGCACGTGCGAAAATACCAGATACATGGGTGCGAAGACATCGCATGTGAGATCCGAAAATATGGGAATTGTTAGCTGTCCTCCATTATGTAAAATCCCTATATATAGGACCAGCCACCCTTGTGGCAAGGGAGAGGTCTTTTTGAGAGTTGAGATAGAACTTTAGGAGAGAGAAAGTTATTTGCTTCCCAAGTTAGGGTTTTATCTATCATCTTTGTATTGATTTCTAAACTTAATAAAATCTGTTCAAGTGTTCTTCACAATGGTTTCATAATTTACTATATAGATTGTTCAAGGGGTGTAGTAGTAGGATTTTCTACTACTACATTTTGGCGCTAGAATACAGCTCAAGAAGGGGATTACACCTGCTTGTGCAAATTTTAAGTCGATTTCCCTTTTGAAAAATTTCTAATTATCCTTGTTTTTGTGAAAGATTTTGATCATTTCTGCGAAAATTAAACATATGGGTTCATTCATTCAAAACACAGTATTCATTAACAAAGGAAGTTTTAGTTTACTTACATTTTAGCTGAAGTTCTCGTAAGTTTGCATAAATATTATTTCAAGAACAGAAAATGGTGAGACAAACATCTGTAGGAGAAAACACAACACCGGTTAGGAGGAGTCGAAGAATTGCGGGTAGAAGAAGAGGTGAAATCGCAGAGACATCAAGAATGGGAGAGAGGAACAACAGATCTAAGCCGACCAGATCTCCGATCCAGTAGAAACCAAGGGAGGGCGATCAAAGAAATTACGATGCAGTAAGTGTCCATACTACGGATTCATATACCGCCGAGGAAAATGAAGAAAGGGCACATGAAGAAGGAGCTGTGGGAGAAATTGAAGACAACATGACCATCGCAGAATTAAGGCAGCGATTGGCAGAGGAAACAAGAGAGAAGCGGAACTACGTGCGAATTTGACACGACAAAATGATGAACTAAGAGAGGAAAATCAGAGATTACAAGAGCAAAGGTCACAGTCAAGATCCAGAACAACACGTGCGAGCTCGAGATCAATGACAAGAAGAAGTACCACTAGGAGGAGTAGATCTGAGCATGGGGATAATACTTTTCAGGTAAACGAAAACTCGCAGGAGGAGCACGAAGGCGATCGCATGGAAAATAGGTATATCCAAGTGGGTGAGGATGAACCTAGGCGAAGACATCGTAGAGAAGGTAGATTAGAGCGAAATGGAGAGCAAAACCACACGCATGATGACGAGTTTTGCTTAGTCTAGTTTTCTTGATGGGGCATCCTATTTCTATTAGAATTCCCATAAACATACACGCAAATAAACATTGTGAAAAGTATATATACTCTACTCAGAGATATAATGAACTCTAGTTATTTTTTATGGAGATGAAACACTGAAAATTATCCGTCCTTACAGAGTTTTACTATACGTGTGTTGGCTATTATTTTGGCATCCTTTGATAAATGGAGTGGTTGATTCGGAATCGGATATACTTTAGAGAATTTATTAATAGATGATGTGCATGAGGAATAGTTAACTCAAATTAATGTAAACATAGTATCAGTTTATAAGCATGAAACCAGAATCATCAAATAACCGAGGGAGATGGAGTCTCCCACACGTCGAACATATTCTTTTCACTATGAAGAACAAAAAGTCGATCGCCACCAATTGAGAAGTCGCGAATTTCACCTCTAGGACTTCTTCCAAAACTAGATGTTAATTTCCAGTCAGGTCCCGAAAACACAGAAATATCATCCTTCCTAGAACAAATAACCTGTCCACCATGTAATGCTAGCTTAGGTCTTTTAAGATAATGATGATAATAATAAGGTCGTGCATAGTTTCGGTTTTCCTCCTTATCTCTAAGGTTCCATCTAATGCTGCCACTGCCATGAAACCCAAATTGTTATATTCAGCAACCACGCAAATAGAATTTCTTTCTTCCATTGCAACTGCATCATAAATAACTTTTTCTGTGTTATTGAATTGCCTGGACCAAGACCAAACCATACGTCTATCTCTAAAATCTAATAGACTAATATGTCTATGAAGCTTACTAGGCCCATAGTCCGCATATGCACCTTCAACCAACTACCCATCCCTATATATGTTTATTTGACATTTCTATAACTTTGGAAAGGAAAGGGGATTAACATGCCTGCTTCACTATTCATGGCCGTTGCCATGTATTTATGAATAACCGGCAATGATTGCTGGGTTTACTTCAGTTTTGCACAATGATTGCGCAACAGTTACTCTGGCATACTGCACAATGATTATGCAACACTCGTACTGGCTATTGTACAATGATTGTGGAAAATTTACTCGGCGTATTGCACAATGATTGTGCAATATTCACTTGGCCTGCCCGCTCTAGCATGATGCACAATAGTTATGCAATATTGGCTCTAGGCCAATAGCCTTCATAATGCGCAAAGGATGCGCTGCAAGGCTCTAGAACATCTAACCAACTGGCCTAATGCGTCATTTGACCCTTGGCCAAATGCCAAACATAATGCGCCATTTTGCGCGATATTGGCTTTAAGCCAATCTACCTCTTACCAGGCAACGAAAGCTTTGGATGAAGCTTCATTCCAGGCCATGGCACATCTTTTAGCATGCGACATGCTAAAAACAAGGGGTGTTACATTTTTCGTGTGCATGACAAATCTATTGTCTTATTTATAAAATTTCCCTTAGGAAAATAGTATTTTGGTGTCGAGTCTCATAAATGCTTTATGAAGAAAGAATATTCTGTTTGATTTCAGCTTGCTTGTTGTTGAGGCTAACCTAACCGACTTTAATTGTAAGGTATGTTTCTTTTGGAGGTCAATTTTGAGAAAGAGGTTGGATCGGTTGTGAGTGGGGCTGATCAGGTAATCTGACTCACCCATTTGGCCCAATAAACTCACTGTAAAACTTCTATCGGTACAGTGAGGCCGATTTTGTGCACACTCGGTAGCATGTTGTGTTCATCCTTTGATTTAATTCTGGGATGTTTCAAAACCCTCTATTTTCCTAGCAATTTGCATCAATCCTTGGGACAAAATATATTCCATTATTGAATTGCCAGTCAGCTCAATGTGACTACCTTCCTTTTGAGAAATGAGATATTGATATAAAGCGAGACCACTATTCTTCATACTCTCCATAACCTTATCAAAATCATCACCCACTAAACCCTTAAGACGAGATCGAATCTTCTTTTCATCATGCGAAAGAGAAGTCTTTTCTTTCACTAGAACATCATGAGATCCTTTTAGTTGCTTATGTTGTTCTTTAAGTTGATTCATTTTCACAGTCAAATTTATCTTACTCTGAATGATTTTCTCATTCTCCGCGGTCAGTTTCTTCATGGACTCATCATATTGACTTTTTAGTGTGCGAAGGGATTCCTGTTGTTCATCACAAATCTTCTAGAGAATGAGATATTGCCGCGCAAACATCACCTCTTTCTTTAAGAAAGATCGCTTTTCCGCGACCAAAACTTGATTCTCATCTGATAAAGTTTGATGTCTTAAATCAGAACTATACAACAATCCAGATAGATGGGAAACTTGGGAGCTCAGAAGTTCATTTTGATTAGTCAAACAGAGATTCTCATATTTTAGATTCTCAATATGATTAAACGAATATGAATGGTTATTAACTAATTGGTCTATCTGATTCAACAATTTCTCATTATTCGCGTGAGCATCTTCGGCAGAAAATTGAAAGTTAAATCTCTCCATAACGCGCTTCTGATTTAAGTCTTAACATACGCATAAAGAAACTCAAAATTCAGACATAAGAAACAAACTACTTCTAAAATTAATCAAAAAAAGGAGAAGTGCGCACCTTTAAGATCTTGAGTCTTAGTACGAAGACTTTCAGATTCAAGAGTCACACTTTGGAATTATCCCTTTAATTTACTGAGCTCCATCTTTAACTCGAAATTTTTGCGAGAAAGTTCTAGTATTGTCTTACTAGATTTAAAAAATCCTTCAGCTTGGACTATGCGACGACGAGACTCCTAAGGAAGAAATAAAACAAGCGTAAAGATGCGAAAGAGTATCACAAGTAGAAATACGTTAGTGAAAGAGTACTCACCAAGAGATCAAGAGCAAGAAGGACACTTTGGTCGATCTGCGAGAAGATTTCGCTCCTAGTTGGTTTATTTGCTGGAGAATCACATAACAACTTGGCTAGAGCACCATGCACAGATGCGAAGCATATAAGGATCACTAATAGATGAGTGAGCAGCGTTAATGATATCCAAAAAAGTATGAATGGCATAGTTAACTTCATCAAGGATCCACTTATCAGAACAGATCGCCTCCACCGGGGTAGAAGTAACTTTAGAAGAATAAGGGATAATCACAGAAGGAATAATGTCTTGAGAAGCAGGAGAGGACGTATCTTCTGTTGATGCGAATATGTTCACAAATGTAGAAACGATCTTATCCACCACTGGTGAAGTTACATTCTTTGAAGACAAGTGTTTATGGGTAAAAATCGTTTCCGCCGATTTTGGTAAATTCGGTAGGTGAGTGAGAAACTGGTTTAAACCCTAAAAAAATGTGCTGCACGTGAGCAGTTTATAGATTCGAGAGATCAATGCAGTACAAGTCCGACCTAAACCAAGAAATGGTCGTTCCCGGACTTGCTTCGGTCACAAAGTGGAGGAGAAGGGTTGATTCGGGGAGGGAAGCAAAGAAAGGTGTTGAGACCGAGAATAGTGCAGGAGAGTAGTGTCTCGACTTGTATCGGAAAGTGAAAGCTTAGGAAGCTTGCAAGAGATGAAAGCTTTTGGAGAGCTTGCAAAGTTGCCTTTTCTTAGAGTGTTGTATTTTCTCTGACCGAGACTTGTTGTCCGGTGGAAATAGGTAAGACCTATTTATACAAGTCGAGATTGAAACATACCACGGCCTCATGAAGGAAGAGAGTAAAGGGTGAAATAATGGGAGGAGGTGGTAACCGCAAGGTGTTTATGGGTGAAAAAGTTTTCACCATTATTTCCTCATTTATTTGACCGCTTTATTCCTATTCACGCTTTCTTAATGTGGCGTAGTGTACGCCTGCAAGCCGTGACCGCCAAACCAAGACCACGGAAAGCATCCCCCAGTTTGTGTTGATGTCTCGAGTGTTGGTTGCACCTTGAGTGCAAGTGACGCTGCTAGGGGCGCGTGTGGCATGTGCCAATGGCATGTGCGAAATGCCTTTGTTGCGGGTTGCACCTCGGCGCAAGTGGCGCAAACCGGAGATGCTAGTGGCGTGTGTTCCATGTGCCAATGGCATGTGTGGAATGCCTTGGTGGTAGGTTGTACGTTGTGTGTAAGTGGCAATGCATAGAGCTGCTAGTGGCGTGTGTGGCATGTGCCAATGGCATGTGTGGAATGCCTTGGCGGTAGGTTGCACGGTTTACAAGTTAGGCTACCAGCGTGGGTTTTGGCATGTGCCAATGGCGCGTGCGGTCAAGTTAGCCTAGGTTGCACGGCTTGCAAGTTGGGATACCAGCGTGCGTGTTTGGCATGTGCCAAGGTCATGCGTGGCCAACTTGGATCATGGCCTGGTAAGAAAAGCTACCAGCGATGTGTGTTGGCATGTGCCAATGGCATGCGTGGCCATTAGGACCACGGCTTGGTAATAAAAGCTACCAGCGAGCGTGTTGGCATGTGCCAATGGCATGCTTGGCTATTAGGGCCACGACTTGGTAAGAAAAGCTACCAACGATGCGTGTTGGCATGTTCCAATGACATGCTTGGCCATTAGGGCCACGGCTTGGTAAGAAAAGCTACCAGCGAGCGTGTTGGCATGTGCCAATGGCATGCACGGCCATTAGGGCCACGGTTTGGTAAGAAAAGCTACCAGCGAGCGTGTTGGCATGTGCCAATGGCATGCTCGGCCATTAGGGCCACGGTTTGGTAAGAAAAGCTACCAGCGAGCGTGTTGGCATGTGCCAATGGCATGCTTGGACTATTAGGGCCACAACTTGGTAAGAAAAGCTACCAGCGATGCGTGTTGGCATGTGCCAATGGCATGCGTGGCCAATTTGGCCTAGGTTGCACGGTTTGCAAGCCTAGGTGCGGGCGCTACTTTGGCATGGCGTGGCTAGGGCCAAGGTAAGGATGTTTGGCTTGGCGTGGCGTGACCAGCGTAGCTAGGGCCAAGGCAGAGTGTGTTTGGCATGGCGCGGCTAGCTTGAGCTAGGTGTGGCTGGCATGATTTGACATTGGCACGGAGGTGCGGCTAGCATGGTTGGTATGCTTTGGCGCGTTTGGTGTGGGCGGCATGATTTTCCATTGGCACAGAGGTGCGGCTAGCTTGGGCTAGGTGTGGGCGGCATGATTTTCCATTGGCACGGAGGTGCGGCTAGCATGGTTGGCATGCTTTGGCGCGTTTGGTGTGACTAGCATAGCTAGGGCCAAGGCAGAGTGCGTTTGGCATGGCGCCTCTAGCTTGAGATAGGTGTGGCTGGCATGATTCGCCATTGGCACGGAGGTGCGGGTAGCATGGTCGGTATGCTTTGGCGCGTTTGGTGTGGCTGGCATGATTTTCCATTGGCACAGAGGTGCAGCTAGCTTGGGCTAGGTGTGGCTGGCATGATTTGCCATTGGCACGGAGGTGCGGATAGTAAGGTTGGCATGCTTTGGCGCGTTTGGTGTGACTAACATAGCTAGGGCCAAGGCAGAGTGTGTTTGGCATGGCGCGGCTAGCTTGGGCTAGGTGTGGCTGGCATGATTTTCCATTGGCACGGAGGTGCGGCTAGCATGGTTGGCATGCTTTGGCGCGTTTGGTGTGGCTGGCATGATTTGTCATTGGCACGGAGGGGAATTAGGGTTTTGTTCGTTGTAACCCTAATTTGAAAAAATACCACTATTAATTACTGAATACATGTATTAAATGTTCTAATAAATGTGTCATCGATGACATTAGGTTATTTGGGGTTTTACGATTTTACCCTTTGTTTAAAAACCACCATCAACAACAAGATAACCGCTTGATCCAATAAAGCAGATTCTTCAGAAGCAGAGGTTCCCTTTACCGACTGATCAGCTAAAGCAACTTCCTTAGAAACATTCAGAAGAGATGAGGCATCCAAGCCCTATGGAGAGCGTCAACATTGACATTAAGAGAAATGTCATTATGATTCTTCTTATAGATGAAATTAGGCATGATAAGAGTAGTGTTGATCGATGGGGGCTTGCGAACTTTCTTTATCTTTCTCTTCTTCTCGCCATCGAAATCGCACTCAGAATTCTGCGAAGAACAACGAAGATAAGAAATAGAGGCAGCAATATTATTTTATGAAAAAGAAAATATTTCTTACTCCTTTGTTATGCGAAGGCTTCCTCTTGCGGGATTCATCGTCTTTGAAACCTGAAGAAGATCTAGGGTTTGGAACTGTAATCTTGGTGTTACCAGAGGAAGAACTCTTGTTGCGGCACAACCAAGTATGGGAATGAGAAAGACATCAGTGGATCAACAACGAAAACTCGAAAATTCAAGAGAAATAAAAATAAAATAGTAGAGTTAACATAATACACAAACCTTGAATGGGAATCCATGGTTGCAGAGAAGAACAATCTTTAAAAAGGAAGACCTCGGAAAGATGAAGATAAAAACTTGAAGAGAAAACGAAGATGAAAATTTGCAGAAGAAGAGGAAGATCAAATAAACGAAAGAAAAAATTATCTCTCCTCACTTCAGCCGTTAAATAAAAAAGAGAGGTAATCGGTTAACTTGAGACGTGCCGGTTTAAAGGGGAAAAGTCAACACGTGTAGACGGTTAAACTTAAATCACGTAAGCATGTCGGTTGAAGAGAATACGAAGAGGTGAACTGGTGCGGCAAAGTTAACTATATTTTTCTCATACCACACACTACCAAAAGAGCGATATGAAAAGAGGCAAAATGTGGGTACAAAATACCGCACACTCATATTATATGCGAAGTAGCTCAAGAAACGTTAAGCGAACACAACCGCGTGCGACATATTTAGAATGACGAACTAGATGACTTCATCTAATCACGAGTAAAGTGTAAGGATCTATGCGACATTGAAGAAACTGAAACTGTGCGGCAATGTTATTACACTAATGCGACATTGACGCACAACAGATCCGAAATATGGGGCTTTATTAGCTGTCCTCCACTATGTAAACTCCTATATAAGGAGCCGAGCGTCTTTGTAAAAAGAGAGATCTTTTTAGAGTGTTAGACAAGATATTTAAGAGAGAGAAAGATTGTTTACTTCCCAAATTAGGGTTTTCATATTACTTTGTACTTTGAATGAAAGATTTAATACAAGTTCTTGAGATTCTAGTGATGATTTCTTAGATTGATCTTTAGATTATATCAAGGGTGTGGTTGTGAGATTTCTCGTAACTACATCTTAAATTTGGAGTTCATGAGCACGGGTGGGTTCTATTTTTGTTAACACTGCTTTTTAAGGAAACACCTAAATCAGGGATGATTAGGAGGGCATGCTTAAAAAAATATTCTTAGCTGGGCTAAAAAAATGATTTTTGGACGGTCTGTTACTCTGTTCAAAATCTGTTTATGTTATTATAGCCACTGGTATGGACTGTTATTATAGCCACTGGTATGGCCTGGAGTAGTAGTACATAGCCTCATGTAGTTGTCAAACTGAAACTGATTAATTGACATTAACAGTTTCAGACCGATGTATAGGCCAGGCCACGCATGAGCGAGCGAGATGTTTCACATTTGTGCCACTAAGAATATACTCCCTCTGTCCGTTTTTATCTGTCCTAATTTCTACTTTGGTATGTCCATTTTTATCTATCCGCTCTGTTTATAGACATACTTTTCCCTTAAACTATCAAATATACCCTTTATTTTTATAATCATAAAATCATTTTTAATATCCAAATCTTAAATAATATCACCATATTTATGGAAAAAAACTTACTCAATATCTTTGTATTTATTGTCATTCCTTTTTTAAATAAAAATATTTATGAATAGTTATAAAATTCCTAATAAACGTCTACTTATTTTAACACTAATAATTTAATTTTGGTAATAATATAACATTAAATAGGCTAGTCAAAGGCTAGTCATGACAATTTATAGGATTTCCTTAATATCTTGACTTAGTCAAAGCGGACACTTAATTTAGGACGGAGGGAGTATTATTTTACTGTATGAATTTTAAGTTAATTACTGACATCTGTTTTAGTTGACAGAGTTCAGTATATGAATTTCTCTTTGTCACGCCTTCTTGTTTAGTTTACTATTTTCTTATTGATAAATTCTTCTAGTGAGGTTTTCGAGAGTAGGGCTGGCAACGGATAAATATCCGGATATTGGCAGTACCGATAAGGTTAAGGTTAAGGATTATCGGATATCCGGTATCCGATAATATCCGGCGGAATCCAAAAATTCCATATCGATAAGGTTAAGGTTAAGCTATCGGATATCGGAATTTTATCCGATAAAATCCGGTTTCTGGGAGCAAAAAGAAAAACAGAGTTAAACACTTCAATTCAGTTCTAAAAATGTCTTCTTCTGTCTTTATACACATTCAAAATGTCCTAAAACAGAGCTCAATTCAGTTTCTCAGTCTCACACATGAAAAGAAAGTACAAAAGATAACCCACAAAAGTCACAAACAAATGCAGAACATGGAGCAAAAGAAATAAAATGCCAATGGGCAATGGTCGACTACTAGTGCTCTTGCTTGGCTGCTTGCGTGTTGCATCAACCGCATTCTTTCCATAGCTTCATGGTGCGAATAAACATTCAAGTAAGAGAAGAGAACCAGGTTATCAAAAATTTGGTCACCGCAATTGGAATGTACCACCGGGCTTTTTTACTACTACTCGGCATGTACATTAACAACTAACAAAGGCATCGAAGTAGATATGAGATAAGCATGATTACGTTAGCACAATTAGCAACATGTTAATCAATTGAAAGTGTTACACTATCCACCCAAGTGAATATCTAGAATCGTGCAGACATTATCATGATTGGAAGATGTTAGAAATTTTAAGTGATTCTGAATTTAAAACAAGGCAACAGAAAAAGTATAAGCATGAATGCATGATTCTCTTTATCTATGAGCATAACTAGTAACACAAGGGAAGGAGCTAACAAAAATTTGTGCTACCCAATGATTCAGGCTAAGTCTTGAAGTCATAACTATCAACATAAACATTATTATTTCGAATATAACTGGGCATATGCTAGATTTACACTACTTAAACACCAAAATTTAATTTAAAATTAGAGAAAGATGGAATAACTTACACATGACCAAAGTTTCTGTACTCTTTTTGGGGTCTTAGACGAACAAGGATTTGATTGTACCCTGGCCTTGATGTCTCGCATTCCAATCAATACAATAGCACACATAAGAAGTCAATATTCACATTTCACGGGACTTCAAAATAGTTTGCAAAGATAAAAAAATAATTCAAACAATTTTTAACCCTGATTTTAAAACTTCTAAACATGAATCACTCTTTATCAACATAAAGATGTTAAGTATATAAAAGAAAGAATCAAAGAAAATCGATCAAGGTACAATCAGCTCAATCAATTCAAAAACCCTAACCAAAGGATAAATAGGAAGGAAATTTAGTCCCCAATCAACACAAACAAACAACAGTCACAAATTTTATTACCAATTATCATATTTAACATAAAATTAAAGTTAACCAATTATCAAAAACCCAAACCAGTGATGAATATGAAGCCTAATCATGTTTGATGAGTGCCAAATAGTGCATATTTATACACCTTTTTATTGGCATTTTACTCATCTTTTGCGCTTATAACTCAGATATTATCCCAGATTCTGTGTTTTCTTTGTTTTCAAGAATAAATATTTGTATTAATTAATTTTGTGTTTTTAGGTAATAAATAAAGCTCGGAGAAACTAAGGAGCAAAAGAGCGTAAGAATTGGAGTCAAGCATCTATGGAGCAGAATAGCCAAAGCCCGCGCGCGAATCGGTTTGCAACCCAACAAGGAAGACATGGGCTAAAGCTACCCACGACCCGGATCCGAGCCCGTTTCTTCTGAGACGTTGAGATTTCTTTCTCCCTCATCCAACGGTCGCTCCAACCGCGTGCATCGAAGATAGCTGCTCCCGCTCAATACTAGATCAAGCCAAAACCGCTCACCTTCCTGAGCCGTTGAGATTTCTTCCCCACGATCCAACGCTCGCTCCGACCTTCACATCAAATCCTGATGCACCCGCTTCACATCACACCACCTATATAAGCCCCTATCACCAAAACCTAACCCTATTCTCTTCTCCTTCCCCATACCTCTTCACCCGACACAGAGCTCTGCTCTGCAACACCAGCTCCACCCCCATGCCCTTGCAGAGCCGCACCATCACCACCATCTTCTTTCCTGACAGAACCTCACCACCACCATCCCTTTACACTGCAACAGCCACCTCTTTAGCTTTTATTTTCTCTCTCTTAGCTTCTGCAACCCTAGAAGCTAACTTAGAGAAAATAAGAACTAGGGTTAGGTCACAACAACCATGCATGGCGTCTGCGAGGCGATTAAACGAAGAGAGAGCGAGAATCAGAGTATGGGTTAGGGTATGTTGAATTATTTTAATTTTGATTTCGATTTTTGAAATTAGGGTTAGGTATTTTGGGTTACATGTATAAATAGAAAGTGTTGGTGGATGTTAGAAGCACGCCTGGATTAGCCAGTGCTGTCAATTAGATTTAATTTCTGTTTTAATTTAGTTTGCTAGGGTTTCATGAAACCCTAATTCCATGTATGAATTCAATTCAGTTTGTGTTGTCTTGAGTGCTTAAATTTAAAGATAACTTCAATCTTAATACCCAACACTTTACTCTCACAATGGATACTTTAAATAGATCCATTGTAGTTAGACTACAACTGTGTTGTTGTATTGCAGCTCAACCCTTAGGCCCTAATGCTAATTCCCTTGACTGGTTGTGCTTAATTAGACAACCAAAGGCTCCTAGGGTTAGTAACTTCAGCTGACATTGGAGTATCACAAGGAGAAACTCCTTAGCTAGGTGATGGAATTGACACACCTCACTTGTCTACCATAGGAACAAGAAAACTCAATCTAGTTGAACACATACTAGGAACCAAGTGGTGGAATGAAGACCCAAGCACCCTTTTATCATTGTTTATACCTTAGTTTAGGTTGATGACATTTCACTACTAAGCCGTATCGGCAAAACATCTTATTTACCACCTGTTTGTCACAATGTCACCTGGGATTCAGTTGAAGAAAGCCTTAGATCACCTTAGAGCACCACAAGTCCTTGTGGGATCGACCCGTACTTGCCGCGTCTCCAATAGACGCCGTGCACTTGCGGATTATAACATGTAGGTCATAAATATAAACACCTTTAGAGGCCTACCAAGTTTTTGGCGCCGTTGCCGGGGACTTGGCGCGTGCCCTGTGTTCATTGGCTCGCTTCACTGTTTTCAATTATCCCTGTATATACATGTATTGTTTTGTTTCTTTTAACTCTTTGATTATTATAACTTAGCATATTAGTGTAACTTAGATTATCATATTAGTGTAACTTAGTGTAACTTAGATTATCATATTAGTGCACTTAGCTGTAGTTTCCATTTCTACATTTTTACCTTGCATTCTCTTAGTGCATTGCTGCATATTGAATCAGTTTTTCCCTTGTGACAGTCCAATTCCCAGGCTTATGCCAGAGTTTACTCTCTTTGCTTTAACTGTGGGAACTAAATTCTATGTTGAGCTACAGGTACCTACCTGTGCTGCTGTGCTGAGCCTTGCTAGCCAGTGCTGCTGAGCAAGCTGTTAAAGCTGAGCCAACCCAGGGAAATCCCAGTTCTTGAGGTAAGCCTAAACTTCCCCTGTATGCCATGTATGCCACTGCAACCCATGTGTTCAAATCGTGAGGCTTTACATACTACTGTTGCTACCTCACCATTAATCTGGTGCATAAGAAGCACATTCTTCGCTTTGCCTCGGCCAATTGCCACTGAGAGCTTAGCTCTCAAGTGGTACTGTGACCCACCGAATCGTGCATAACCTTGAAGCATACCCCCGAGCTCATCCTTCAAACCCTATGCTCAATCCAAATTCCACAGAAGCCGTGAGTTGAGCTGCAGATTGGAGAGCCATTTAAGTCGTAATATTGAGCCGGATAACTTGTGCATGATTACTAAGCATCTGTGTATGTGCATTTGTGACTCTGCTTACATGAATGAATGGATGTTCTAGCATGCTTCTTTGTATGATTTTCCATGTAGGCATATGTATAACCCATGCATGAGCTGAGAACTGTCACATGCTAGGCCCCTTTCACATGATGAGTTAGCTGTGCTCTAACCCTCCAGCCCCCTGAAGCTGTGAGATGAGCTACAGCTGAGGCTTCCTATTTTGTACAAACCCAGTTGACAAACCCCTGAGCATGGTAGCCTGAGATCTCAAATTGAGTAGATGCATCCTGTGAGCCATCTTCTTTCCTGGTTCACCTGGTTCCCTTACATGCTAGCTGAAAATATTATGACACTGCACTGACCTGTATTGCATGAACTTGTCATCACACTGAGTTGATATCAAACTATGAATTAGCTACTCTGCCACCTTGCCCCCCACAGAAAGCTGCAAGTCCGAGCTTAGCCTGTGCAAACCCCGAGTTGTTATCAAACCGAGTAAGTTAACACAACATGTTACGGGCATGACTCGTGAATCTTGAGCCATCTTTGCATGATAAACTAGGCGCCTAGCTAGGTATATTAATGCTTGAATAAATGATTGAGTGAATGATCTTTGGTTAGCATCTCACTTAATTGCCTGCACCACGAGCATGTTGAAACTGTTGGTATTGTTTATGTATTGAGAGCTTTGCTTTTATTTGCATCTCGGATCCGGCATCACTATTGTGTGTGATTGTGTAGCATTTGAATGAGGGTTTAGGCACTTGAGACCTATCCTAAGCATTGCTCATCTGCGAGAACTAGTGCATCTCAGAAAACCCTGTCAATCGATCCATGCTCATGCTCATGCTCATGCTCTGTGATAACTTTGTGCCTAATGCTAAGCATGATAATTTGAGCCTTACAAAGCCCTGTACCTTGAGCTGCAAACCCTGAGTTCCAGCCCCTGAGTACGTTGAGTTGAGATTGTGCATGCTTGACCTTGTATGAGACCTAGGATGAGCTATCTCGCCTTGCATTGTTGGTACATAAACCTCTAAAAACTGAATCGGTTGACACACTTGGCATGATAAGTCTTTGTAAAGAACCAAAAATTGTTCATCTCGCCTTGCTTTTGTGCATTTGTGCATCAATTTCAAAGAATCTATATGTGGCCTCTGAGGTATTTGAATGATTGTTGAGTGTGAGTTTAGATCGACTTGTGCTGTTCTGTGACTTGCATGAATTGTGTGGTGCATAGCTATCTATGCACACAACCAGTGCTATCGGTGCGTAAGTAGAAGCCCCACTTAGAGCGTGCATTAGCCGCATCTTGTGCTCTACCGATCTTGTGCAAGGCTTGTGCATAAGCTTTCTTGGGCTCTGCACAAACATCGACTCACGTAACCTGGGATCTGTTTTCTACACCAAACTAAGCCCACAAGAACCCAAATGGGCTATGCAATAGACTAAGCCCACCTAAGTCGCCACCTTTGGGCGCTTTTGCCTAAGCCTCTCTGCTGGGCTCTGCTCACTGCTGGGCTGCGCACAAAACTCAACCCACTTCTGGGCTATACATAATCTGGGCTGTGCAACCAAGCTGGGCCAGACCATCTAGGTTAGAACCCATCTGCTGGGCTGTGCACTGGGCTGCTTTAACTAAGCCCACAGTTCCACTGGACTGTGCAAAAGACTAAGCCCCATCTGATGGGCTGCTTAACATCAACTGGGCTGTATATCCCAAACAAACCAAATCAGCCCATTTAAACCAAATCCCAACAAACCAAAATCCCAATAAACCAAATTCCCACATAAACCAAAGCCCATTTTCATGTTATATTTGTTAATGTTTGTACATATTTTCTATTGGGTTGACCCTCAACTCTTTAGACTGTTAGTAAATTTTTGTAGGACTTGTTATTTTCTTGAATCGGTTGAGTCTTCTTGTGCATTTTTTTGTGCTAATCCGATATAATCACCACCGAGAATGTTGGATTTTGCCTTGACGAATGAAGCTTAACCGTGCTCATTGACATCCTAATCTCTTCCCTTTTATCTTATCGGCATAGTTCTCGTGGGTACGGATTTGTTTAAATTTTTCCTATCGTGACACATTGAGGACAATGTTTGATTTAGGTTTGGGGGTGCATTTGCATTTAGAGTTTTTAGTTTTTTTTTTTTGCATTTAGAGTTTTTAGTCTTTTATTTTACCTTTTATTTTCAAAAAAAAAAAAAAAAAAAAAAAACTCCAACTTTAGAGATTTTAGAGTCACTAGCATGCTTTTAGCTATGTTTACATAGAGAGTTCTGACCGAAATAACAGAACTTGGAAGTACCGGAAAACACAATCGGGTTTCTTAGCTGATTAGAGCGTTAAAATTGGATTTAACCATACCGGAGAGCGAATTAGGTGCTGTTTAGATATTCGGTAGTAGAATTGTGATCACCCATAGTGGAGACTACCCAATTTACATCAAGTGAGGCACCAACCTTCAATTTTTGCAACTTTCTAGAAAAGTCTGTTAGAGTGTGTGTCACCTTACGTAAATTCCGGGTAGGAATGGTGAGCTACCCAACTTCGCACCATTTTCAAAGACTACTTTTGATCTCTTGAGTGCTAGTTTTTGTCAATCATGAGGGTGACGTCTAAAGAAGAAAACTCCTTCTAAATACCGATTTGTAGTTAGCATCATTCTCTCTCTCAATCAAGCAAGACCCATAGAAACACATCATCGTCGGCAATCGGAGCGAAATCGGGAATATTGAAAGAAAAATTGATATAGTCCAAGGTTTATGTGCAACAAAGAAAAGAAAATAGGATGAGAATTAATAAAATTTATAAAATCAAGACAATACAAGTTGTGGAAAAAATTGAGTGATAAAGTCCTTTGTCCATGGAGTTAGTTGTTTCACTATTTGTATTTGTATTTTTATTTTCACTTATTAAAAAAAAAAAAAAAAAAATCAAAAAAAAAATAAAAAAAATATTGTAGTTTATTTTCTTATTTTTGCTACCACCATGGTAAAGAGAGTTCAAGAAGAAAAATCCAAACAACAAGGAAATTGAGTAGAAAAGTTAAAAAAAAATTGTCAAGTTTTGTGAAGTTTAGAAGTTCGTCATCAACAATTGAAGACCGAAGACCGAAGATTGAAGACGTTTCTATGGTTCTTATGAGAGAGTGATATTAATTGCCGATCGGGTGAGAAGTGAGTGAGTACTCCCACCCCTTACTAATGGTTGATTTCCTTTCTTAGAGATCATCGAAAAAGATTCTTTTGTCCACACTTCATGGAATCTCCAGTTTTTATTTCGGAAGGTTATCCTTCTTACCTACAACGTGTGCAGGATTTCTCTCTTTACTCCCGCGCTCGCACACATGAGAGACTAAAAAGCGATCTTTTTGAGTGCAATTATCATAAAACCCTAATGGTGAGGCGAAGTTGAGACTTATGATCACAATCGAATCCGAATTCTTTCATATGGTATGGTTACTTCTCGCTCGGACTTAAGGATGAGAATGCGTTCTTCGATAGTTCTAACTTACATTACTAGCATGCGAAACTCTATGTCCTCATAGCTCTTAGGATGCTTGAGACTCTTTTACACTCGAAGTTGGAGAAGGTTTTGTGGGTACACCTCTGGTAAACCCTCACGAGACTACAACTCGTCCACTAGGGACACCTAGGGGGTTTAAAGGCTTAGTGCATACGCTAAATGCATTCGAGAGACTGCGACAGGGGTATAGTTAGGATTTCTTATTTTCTGTTTCACTTGAGGACAAGTAAAATTCAGGTTTGGGGGTATTTGATGAGTGCCAAATAGTGCATATTTATACACCTTTTTATTGGCATTTTACTCATCTTTTGCGCTTATAACTCGAGATATTATCCCAGTTACTGTGTTTTCTTTGTTTTCAAGAATAAATATTTGTATTAATTAATTTTGTGTTTTTAGGTAATAAATAAAGCTCGGAGAAACTAAGGAGCAAAAGAGCAGAAGAATTGGAGTCAAGCATCTATGGAGCAGATAGCCAAAGCCCGCGCGCGAATCAGTTGCAACCCAACAAGGAAGACATGGGCTAAAGCTACCCACGACCCGGATCCGAGCCCGTTTCTTCTGAGACGTTGAGATTTCTTTCTCCCTCATCCAACGGTCGCTCCAACCGCGTGCATCGAAGATAGCTGCTCCCGCTCAATACTAGATCAAGCCAAAACCGCTCACCTTCCTGAGCCGTTGAGATTTCTTCCCCACGATCCAACGCTCGCTCCGACCTTCACATCAAATCTGATGCACCCGCTTCCACATCACACCACCTATATAAGCCCCTATCACCAAAACCTAACCCTATTCTCTTCTCCTTCCCCATACCTCTTCACCCGACACAGAGCTCTGCTCTGCAACACCAGCTCCACCCCCATGCCCTTGCAGAGCCGCACCATCACCACCATCTTCTTTCCTGACAGAACCTCACCACCACCATCCCTTTACACATGCAAGTACCGCATCAACACCACCTCTTTAGCTTTTATTTTCTCTCTCTTAGCTTCGCAACCCTAGAAGCTAACTTAGAGAAAATAAGAACTAGGGTTAGGTCACAACAACCATGCATGGCGTCTCGAGGCGATTAAACGGAAGAGAGAGCGAGAGAATCGGAGTATGGGTTAGGGTATGTTGAATTATTTTAATTTTGATTTCGATTTTGAAATTAGGGTTAGGTATTTTGGGTTACATGTATAAATAGAAAGTGTTGGTGGATGTTAGAAGCACGCCCGGATTAGCCGATCTTTATCAATTAGATTTAATTTGTTTTAATTTAGTTTGCTAGGTTTCATGAAACCCTAATTCCATGTATGAATTCAACTCAGTTTGTGTTGTCTTGAGTGCTTAAATTTAAAGATAACTTCAATCTTAATACCCAACACTTTACTCTCACAATGGATACTTTAAATAGATCCATTGTAGTTAGACTACAACTGTGTTGTTGTATTGCAGCTCAACCCTTAGGCCCTAATGCTAATTCCCTTGACTGGTTGTGCTTAATTAGACAACCAGTGCTCCGGGTTAGTAACTTCAGCTGACATTGGAGTATCACAAGGAGAAACTCCTTAGCTAGGTGATGGAATTGACACACCTCACTTGTCTACCATAGGAACAAGAAAACTCAATCTAGTTGAACACATACTAGGAACCAAGTGGTGGAATGAAGACCCAAGCACCCTTTTATCATTGTTTATACCTTAGTTTAGGTTGATGACATTTCACTACTAAGCCGTATCGGCAAAACATCTTATTTACCATCTGTTTGTCACAATGTCACTGGGATTCAGTTGAAGAAAGCCTTAGATCACCTTAGAGCACCACAAGTCCTTGTGGGATCGACCCGTACTTGCCGCGTCTCCAATAGACGCCGTGCACTTGCGGATTATAACATGTAGGTCATAAATATAAACACCTTTAGAGGTCTACCAATGTTTCCCATAAACTTAAAACAACATCCCAAGTTCTCAACAATCATCATCTTCTTAGAAAATCGAAACCCTAATTTCTGTAATCAAACCCAATCATCAAAATAAAAAATCGAAATCCTAATTTCTTTGTTCCTCTCTATAGACTTGAACTGAATTCAGCAATCACAACAATCAATTTTAGAAAAAAAAATCAAAACCTAATTTGAGAAAATCAATCATTACTTACTTCTCACGAGTATCTCGACCATCTATCGATCTCTATTCTCTAGTCTCCCAGACACTCTCTCGATCTATCTTAATCTTTCGATCTTTCTCTTCTTCAATCTGTCTTGTGTCTCTCTCGATCTATGTAGGGACTTTATTTGAGAAGAAACAAATGTGAAGAGAATAAGAACAAAGAGTAACGAGTCTCTGGTTATTCTCGACGGATAATTCCTAGGGGTTGGAATTACGAGTGCACCCCTAGGCTATCGGATGTCGGATATTAACCTAACGGAATGACCCTAATCCGATTCCGATAGGGTTAAGAGGGAATATCCGATAATATATCCGGTTTCGATATCCGATATCCGATATATCGGATTAAATCCTATAGGAAGTCGAATTTTCGGAAACGGATGTCGGATTTCGGAAGTCCGTTGCCAGCCCTATTCGAGAGAAAAAAACCTGCCGAGATTGGGGTATACCCAGATTAATTGGGGTATACCCATTTTATTCCCATCCAAACTAGTGTGCTAAGGGGTGTCTAAAAGGTGTTAAAAGACCAAATTGCCCATACTAAAAAAACCTTGCCGACCAAAACATATAAAAAAAAATCAAAATCTTTCTTCTACACTCTAACTATACATGTGAAATCAAAAAAAAAAAAAAAAAAAAAAACGAAGAATCAAAACGGATCGAAGTCGGCAGGGTATTTTTTGTCGACCTTGCCGACCAAAATATAGTCGGCAGGGTATAAGGTTGAATAACATGCCGACTTTTCATCTCTCGAATTTAGCAATTACGGGTCGGCAAGATATCCATCTCTATACCTTGCCGACTAAAATATAGTCGGCGGGTTATGAAATTAGTACCTTGCCGACGAATCATGCATTTGTAACACCTTCTCTCGTATGTCAAAAATCTTATAGTCGGCGGGTATTTTTATCGACCTTGCCGACCATATGTTGTCGGCATGTTCTTCATCCGCAGACCTTGCTTGGTCGATATAGTCGGCATGTTCTTCATCCTTAGACAATGCCGGTACTGGTGGTCAAAGATCTTATTAAAACGTCTACCATGCTTATGAACATAGCGGCACCTTATTCAAACGTCGACCTTGCCGACCTTTCACATTTTCAAAACAATTTTTTTGATCCAAATCGAACTCATAAGACGGGTTAAAGACTACTTTGAATTCATAATTTCAAAATTTTAATCTAAACTCAATTAATTAAGCTAATCGATTTTTAGTGTTAATTAAACAAGGACATATTAGCCATTTAGAAAATACAAGGTTAAGGGGTGGCTTGGTTTTACTTCAAAATGACCCGTTTTTGTCTTATTGGGTATACCCCAATCTCGCCAGGGAAAAAAAACACAGTCGTGGATAATATGAATTGTTCTCGGTTTAACAAACCCCAAAATATATATGCAAAATGGGTTTTGTTATCTTGTGCATCCATGCACAAGATAAGAGACAATCACTGACCTTAGAAATCAGGGGCGGAGCCACATGGAAGGGTGGGTGTGCAATTGCCCACCCAGTCCAACCAGCTCCCAAGCCTAATTATGACCATTTAAGCCAAATTTTAGGCATTTTAGCCCATTTGCACCCCCTAAAATATGTGTTGATTGGTAACTTGCCCACCCATTTTATAAAACTTGGCTCCGCCCCTGTTGGAAATGATATAAAACAATAAGAAATATGAGAGATGGTGTATCATTTTCGTTTATCATAATTTCTTAAACTCAAACAAAATTACTTCTCGTTTATCATAATTTGTTGAAGAAACTTATTTTTTTTCTTATTTTTGTGTGCAGATTGGACCATATACTATTTCTCCGTCAGTAACCGGATTTCTTCAAGAAAGGTTAATGCTTACAAAAGAATTCTCCTCAGCATGCATGTGAAAGATTTTATCCTACTTCGTTGAAAGAGCAACTCACAATTCTGCTAGAGTTAGCGTTACCAGCAAAATAGAGTGTAGACTTCTATGATACATGCAGATAGCAAGATATCCCATTTACTTATAATTAAGTAAATAATGTTAAAAAGAAAAAGAAAAAGCGAAGATAGTTCTGTGTCAGTCTAGTTAGCATGTGGTATATACCGTTTTCTTCAAATAATCGGGGGAGATGGAGCCTCCCACACGTCGAACATATTCTTTTCACTATGAAGAACGAAGAGTCGATCACCACGACACCACCAATTGTGAAATCGCGAATTGAACCACCACAACTTCTTCCAAGACTGGATGTTAAAATGGAGTCGGGCCCCGAAAACACAGAGATACCATCATCCCTTGAATAAAAAATCTGTCCACCATGTAAAGCTAGTTTAGGATAACAAGGTTGAACATACTTTGAGTTTTCTGGATTTCTACGATTCCATGTAATACTATTACTACCATTGGTACATCTCATATCAAAGAAAAACAAATCTTCTTTGTCGCCAACCACACATATAGAATTACTTTCTTCCCTTGCTATTGCAGCATATATAACTGTTATCTTTTGAGCTCTTTTGCCCAAAAGCCAATTTTCTTCTCTTAAAACTCCTCCAATTCTAAAATCTAAAAGACAAATATGACTGTGTTCCCCCCATGGGGACAAAGCAGAAACAAATAAACAGTTACTTCCATTAAGCCATTGAATCTTAGCAGCATCACCAAGAGGCCGATCAGAAGTTGGATTGTAGATGTCAATCTGTTTTCCAGTAACTTGATCCCAGACTCCAATCCCGTTTTCCGAACCTGTTCCTCCACAACATGCAAATATCTTGCCATCAGAGTTAAAGCACAAAGCTCCAGCAGTTTGGCTTTTAACCTCATACCTCTGCCTTAGCTCACCTGTTGAGGAACTAAAAAGACCCATTCCACCGAATCCCTCACCTAATCTTTGGCCAGCACTAACCAGAATATTTTCCGAATCCATCCACGCAATATCATTAACTTTCCGGTAATCAAGATTCAATGGTTCACGTTCTTCAAGCATCCAATTATAGACATGAACAATGCTGCCATGAGCAACAGCACAACCTCCATCAGGACTAGCCCTTATTGCAGTACAACCGTGAGGAGCAGGACCCTGAACCGAACTTGTTAGTTTTAACTTGTTACCATTAAATCGTCCTTGCTTTGCCGTTTTAACATTATCAAGAACACCATAATAGAGAGCTTCCTCGTAGAGTAATTTTTCAGGAATGTTCGGAGGAACATGAAGCTTACCTGTTCTTAAAAGATTAAGAAGAACAGGGAAACATTCAGGGTCACGATCAATGAAGTATTCATCATTAATTTCTCTTGACCGAAGGTTCCATTGATCATCAAACATAGCTCCAAACATGGAATTTCGGCCTGCGTTTGCAAGTGTTGTTGCAGTTGTTTCAAAGATTTTGCCTCCGACATTGAATCTCACCTTGTCAGTTTGCACTCCCATATTTCCAGTTATGGTTTTTGATATTGAAACTCACCTTGATACGGCTTGTAATTTGTCCGACCTCTGTATATATATATATATATATAACCATCTCGGATAACAAGTTAGAAGTCTCCTTAAATTTGTAGTTCTTTTCCATTGAGGAAAGCTAGACCGTGAGTCCTTAATTTATTTATTTTTCTTAACAAAGCACATATTTTACCTGTAAAAAGAACTTTAAACTTAAACAAATGCCACTGACTACGTTGGAATGGGTATAATAATAATAATTAAACATCTTCATGGAAAAATCCATTTTTGGACAGTCTGTTCAGACTCTGTTTCTTTTATTCTAGCCACTGGTATGGACTGGAGTAGTAGTGCATAGCCTCATGTAATATATACTCGTCAAACTGAAACTGATTAATTGACATTAACAGTTTTAGACATGAGTAGACGCAGATGTTACCCCCTATATCTGTTCACAAGGAAAAAATAGTGTTCAATTTATATGGAAGCCATGGGAAATAAGCAGAAATGTAAGCACGGAAGATGTTTGCAAAAAAAAAAGAGGCTTCCAATACAAGTGGCGTTTTGCGAAGAACTAAAATTAAAAAATTTCAGGACAACGCACAAAGTTTGCTAACTATGTTGAAAATTGAAATGACAATCTCTATATTTTCCTTACTGATTTTGTTTTCGCAACATGTAAACAACATGAGCCAGCCGTTATCTATTGTGTCTGTACGTATCTTTCTTGGCTCATCCAATGGGGCTTATAAGTACCACATGATTTATATCAAGAGAAACACATAAACAAGAAAGAAAAAAAAAAGCGCAAACAGAAACAAATCAAGAAAGAAATTACTTTAGAGTCAGAGAGAAATGGACGCAGCAGCTGCAGCAGCAACTCCTACCGCCATTGCTTCTGTTCATGATGATACTACTCAAGAGTACGTGCAGGAGGTACCATTTGAGAGTCGTATTCCTCTTGTTGATGATGAAGGAGAAGTAGGAGCTGCTGTTACTTTAAATGAGAATGATGCATATGTTCATGCCACCAAGACAAAAACACTCCCCAGGTTTGTCATAATCCAATCAAACCTGAACAATAGATACTTGCACTTGGACGAAGAACATCCAACTATACCTAAAGCCCTCCGGTTCGAAGGAGATTACAGTTTTGACCTCGACACGAGGTTTGAGGTGATCCCAGCTACCACTAGAACTGGACTTGTCCATATCCGGTGTTTGCAGAACAACAAGTACTGGGCAGATATCGGTGGGCACAACAGGTGGATCACTGCCATGGCCGTCAAACCTGAGGAAAACAAGGCCGAACAACAATGCACTCTCTTCCATCCTATTTTCTTGTATTCCAATAGCAACCGCATTGTTAAGCTCCGCCATGTCAGCTCTGGCGACTTTGTTAGATTGTTTTCTGGTGGCGGAAATGATCATGGTTGCTTGTCTTTATTGGATGTAGGAACCAACAATGAAGTGTGCACCTTCCTTGACTGGAAACTATCGTTATGTTGCCTGACCTTATCAGGATCAAGGGCGACAACGGAGACCACCTTAAGGCCTACGCCAATGGGTATATGAACTATGATTACAAAGCTGATAATTTTTATTGTTGGATTACGAGGTGTCTCCAAGTCGAGACGGAGGCATTCGCCTAAAGAGTATTCACTTTGACAAGTATTGGACAGTTACGGATGATAGTGAATGGGTAATGTTAAAGCAGGCTTCCTCCACAATCCATGACACTAACACAGTATTTTTAGCCACGATACTTGGTGGCAACCGCATCATCATGCGAAGTTTGAAGAACGGCAAGTTTTGCAACAGATACACAAACGATAAGAAGAAGAACTGCCTCTCTTTTTTTTTGATCGAAAGAGAAGAAGAAGAACTGCCTCGCCACACATCTTAAATATCCGGACAAATGGAGCTCCATGGAGATTGAGGAGCCCGTTGTCTCAAGGAAGATCGAAAATATCAGATATCACCTTAATGATTCAAGGCGTTACAATGAGAAAACTGTTGCACTTATCACCGGTGATTCGAGCAACAGAACCAAACATCCCATAACGTCACAAATAGATCTCAAAACTACAGTTACCAATACAACTAATTGGATTACAAGCGTCTGGTTGACATTGGGTGTTGAGAGTACCGTTACCGTTGGTATCCCAGACATAGCGTCGGGTTCACTTGAGATTTCCGCCGAGGTTACCAGCTCTTCGGATTGGGGAGAAACGGAAATAACAAGCCTTGAAGTGGGGAATGTGCGAACTATCACTGTGCAGCCTATGACTAGAGTGAAGGAGACTCTGAGTGGAACACGGCTTTCTTACGACATACCTTTCTCGTACACTCAGCACGACGTCTTGAAAGATGGGAGTACAAAAGTTTCCGAAAAGAATGATGGACTTTTTACTGGACAAAATGGCTATGGCTATGACTACGAGGTTGCGGAGCTTCTTCTTAAGTAAAGCTTGCTCGCTTCATCGGTAAGGATGATTCACCTATTTTAATTGCATTCATCCACCTCAATCCGCACACAATTGATGTCTATTTTGTTTGTTTGGCTTTGCGTCTCTGTTTATGGTGTACTCGATAAATTTTACTTTATTAGTTTGTTTGTTTGTGAATTTCTAAGTTCATTAATAAGATCTGTGTTGGAAATATTGGCACCCCGAGCGCAGTAGAATCTCAGGATCACAAAGGGCAATTGGTGATTTGAACCGAACATGGGAGAAAATAATAAAATTAGAGAGAGATAGAATATAAACAAACACACAACCACAACACAAGATATACGTGGTTCACCTTTACAGGCTACATCCACGGCCAACACCACCAGAAAAACTTCCATTGAAATCAAAGACCATTACATGCTCTTTCCGCAACCCAAGAAAAGAACCCAAAGAGTTAACAAGACATACCCGAGAACACCATCGAAGAAGCCATAGAAACCAACTCTGTAACCATTCCTCGAACCAGCCTCATGTCTTCTCTTCAACGTCTTCTCCGTAGCTGCTACTAACGCAGGAGAAATATGGAAACACAAGAAACTTGGTTTAGGGAAAAGCCCCAAACCCTAAACACTAGAACACCAAAATCCTCTTTTTACAAGTTTTCTCTCACACTGATATTGACCTTCACGGTAGCACACGATCCTCCCTAACAAAGAGACTAAAAACCTAAGCACAAGGTTTTAACACTCTTCTAGGTTGGATTTTATCTAAACCTCTAATTCTAATCCTACATATAGGGACAAAAACTTGGCCCTTAAGAAATCATTACTTTAGGTACAAGTTTTCCTAACTTAATTTAGAAGTAACTAAGCTTTAGGCACAAGTTTAGTCAATATAGAGTTTGACCAAATCAAAACTCTTTTCCACCGACTAAACTAACAATTCTCCACCTCGGATCATGTTTTCAAGCATGAGACGATCACAGGAAAAAACACCTCCATCTTCTACCATAGTTGCTTCACCATCTCTATATACCCGTAGAATTACTTCCGAAGTTCAAACCCGAACTTCCATCTCCATAGAACAATCTCTTCGACAAAAACACCGTGACGCTGATAAAAGTCTTTAAACCACTTCCTTATGATGAACATTAGTGAAACTGGCCACGCTTCACAAACGCCATGAAAATCTTCTACCACCATCAACGAATCCTTGCACAGACTCCACCATTGATCACCAAGAGAACCATGAAGAAGAATCACCATTAGCTCCACCTAACCAGTAAGCTAACAACATATTGAACTCTAATCCCGAAAGGAAAAATTAGCTTCAATATCATACTCCATCACATGTCATGATTACCGTGTCTCTGAAACAAACCATTAGATATCTCCACTGTGATTAACTGGATTAATCCTTTGAGTGATTCCCAAATCCATCACCAATCTGACATACTTTTTACCACTATCACACCCAACAATTTCGCTCAGAATATATACCATGTGAATGCCCATATTACCGTGGTACATGCTTTCGGCATCGGGCACATTCTTGAAATTCCATGCAAGCCATCAAGAATACTTTAACATAGACTTAAGAACATAAATCTATAACATCTCGTGCATAACTTCGGAGCGTTGCTAGACTTGCTTCGACCTGAGACCTCATAGCCCCATCCTTTCTTCAAACTTTGTAACCCAATATTTATGGTGTGTGGTCACTAACACCCTCCAGAAGTGTGTCTGTATTCCACCTTATTCAACCTTATTCTGCATCCCATACTACATCATAAAACAAAACAAAAAACATAAACTTCTACCAAGTTGAACCTCCGATTTGCAAATCACATCACAAACCCATCTTTGTGTAACACCAGTTGAAACATTATCTTCAAAACATATTTCTCCACCCGAACAATAAACCATCGTCCAATTCCAGGTTCAATCACACCAGCCCGTCGATGGGCTCTGATACCAATTGGCACCCCGAGCGCAGCGGAATCACAGGATCACAAAGGGAAATTGGTGATTTGAACCAAACATGAGAGAAAATAATAAAATTAGAGAGAGACAGAAGATAAACAAACACACAAGCACAACACAGGATATACGTGGTTCACCTTTACAGGCTACATCCACGGCCAACACCACCAGAAAAAATTCCATTGAAATCAAAGACCATTACATGCTCTTTCCGCAAACCAAGACAAGAACCCAAAGAGTTAACAAGACATACCCGAGAACACCATCGAAAAAACCATGGAAACCAACTCTGTAACCATTCTTTAACCAGCCTCATATCTTCTCTTCAACGTCTTCTTCGTAGCTGCTACTAACAGAGGAGAAATATGGAAACACTAGAAACTTGGTTTAGAGCAAAGCCCCAAATCCTAAACACTAGAACACCAAAATCCTCTCTCTACAAGTTTTTCTCTCACACCGATATTGACCTTCACGGTAGCACACGATCCTCTCTAACAAAGAGACCAAAAACCTAAGCACAAGGTTTTAACACTCTTCTAGGTTGGATTATATCTACACCTCTAATTTTAATCCTATATATAGAGACACAAACTTGGCCCTTAAGAAATCATTACTTTAGGTACAAGTTTTCCTAACTTAAGTTAGAAGTAACTAAGCTTTAGGCACAAGTTTAGTCAATATAGAGTTTGACCAAATCAAAACTCTTTTACACCGACTAAACTAACAATTTGTCCAAAAAAACGAAAAATAAAATAATTCCATCCGATCAGAGATGAAAATGTGAGAACAGAGTGCTTGTCCACTCCCTCAGTAACGGGGTATTTATCTCCACAACGTGGGTTGCACCAATACCGCCACGGATGTCCGACGCAGAGGCGTGTCCGTATGTCCAATACGCCAATTCTGAAAAACCATAATACAGGACACACCGGTATACGTAGAAGTACCGTCAATTTTTGAGATATATATATAGAAATGTAAACAAGAAAACCACTTAACTCTATTTGTTTTGCACTTGTTTACAACCATACAAGTGTATTTGTGCCAGCACATCCATGTTTTCGACTATAATCTTCCCTAGAAGTAGGTGACCTTTAGTTTTCAATTGCTTACTAGTTCATAGTAACATAGAAGTATTTTAGGTGTGTCCGAGTATGTGGCTGTGTCCATACGTCTGGACACACGATACGGCGACCCCCGAGAAATATCAGCGCAACCCAGTCCACGACCAACTGAACAAGAAATCACCACCCAATCTAGATCTTCTTCAAGAAATTAACCATATCCAGTTGATTAAGCTGGGAAAGATCTGGCTGTAGTTGCGCTCATGAAATTAACCATACCTAGTTGGTAAATAACAATAACATTATTGACATGATTTCCACAGTTTTTAACTATTTTCATCGTACATTTTAAGTAATAAAACATACTACCTCCTCCGTTTCTTAAAAAAGAGATATTTTCACTTTTTCATTTTAGCCTAAAAATAAGTCAAATTGAAAAAGTAAAAGTGTCTCTTTTTGAGAAACAGAGGGAGTATAAATCAATTTAATTAGAAAATGTATAATTTCCTGGAAACAAAATTCGATTTATAGCCTATGAAACCAGTATGATACGACAACATCATAGTATGCGTCAGATTTTCATTTTAAACTACCCAACTGAGAAAATATCATGACCCAATTACAGGTTCTAGAAGTATTTTGTCAGAAATGACGTTAAATTAGTTAGCTAAGTAGTTGTAGGCTGAGTTTGGTAACTTTTTTTTTTTCTTTTTTATATTTATTTTAGCACTTTCCAAACAGATCTTTTAGTAATATCTTTTACATTTGGTAAAGTTTTTGCGGTCCGGCTACGATGGGGATGGGGCGCATATTTAGCGTATGAGGACCCTCTTATCTAGCTGACAGGTCACCCACAAAAACCACCTTTCAACTAATTATTTGTTACGTCGTTTCATTCAGATATTTGTTGTTTTACTTACCGATTTGCCCCTGAACTGAATTCCGTTGATTCCTCTAAATTATGCTCTTTCCTTTATTGACTCAACCTAAGTAAGGTATTTTTATTTTTCCTTATCAAAACAAACAACGTCACCAAAAAATCCATAATCGATTATCGACTTCGCATCGGCCCAGTAAAAGTTACAGGCTTGGTCATTTTTATCCACTTGTACTTCATAAAAGAAAGCAGGGTTCTCCTTTTGCATACACCTAAAGTAATTTAAAGCAACTTGTGCATCCCCTTTTTTATAAATCTCTCTACGTCTTTTTTGAAAATAATTCTTGCAATCAATTTCAGTGAAATTCAATTGATCTGAACCATGATGATCTGCGCTCATAATTGCAAATGTTTGTGTTGGTCCACATCCTCTAGAATGAAGTGATTCCATGTATGCAGATTGTTGTGGTAATATGCGTCGTTGAGATCTTAACACATGAGCTAGCTCGTGATTGTGTTCATCATCAAATTTTGTTACAACTAACAAACCACCTTGCGCAATACATTGGATACGAGCCATGCATCCAGTACGTAAAATTGGTCGTTCCTTATGAGGTGTCCCTCTTTTGTGTCTCTCTTTGAATCCTTATTTTGAACAAAGAACTACCCTTATTCGAATTTGACCGTCACTTGATCGCTTGACGTATACTCATTATAGAATTCAAACAACTTGTCATCTGATTCAAATGTCATTCCAAGTTTCGGCACATCATCACTTGGATCGCGGATCGTATAATCCACATTAGGTACTGAATTTTCATCAACTTCATCACTACTGTCCATACTCGATTCTGTCTAACAATCCATTATCATTGTAATGCAAATCGTGTTTTAATTATCGAAAATAAGGCTTTTCTGATAATTTCTTCCAAAAATATCGTCTTTATAAATTATTACACAAACATAGGTTTTATGGACTAATATAGGTAAATGTTAGTAATTATTTACAATGATACCATTAAGGTCCAGACTTTTTGTGCATTGTCACGTTTGGGGTGCATAGTCACGTTTAAGGTATATTACAGTCAGCTGCCTCGTTTGATGAAATATTAGTATTATTTAAACATTAAGGGGGAACTAATTCCGGAAGCCCTATCCGTTTCAAACGTTTAAAATTGCTTGGTTGATCAAGCGTATCAGTTGAATAAAAAGGAGATCAAAATCTCAAGTAATTTGTGTAGAATTATCAAGTTTCTCTCGCAGCCGCTAACCCAATTTGAGGTATGATTCTTTAATACTTGTTGTTTCAAAACTATGGTTTACTGATTTGTATGGTTTTATACCAGGGTTTGTTGATTTATTTGTATTTTGAAATTAGGGTTTAAAATATTTGTTGGTGTTCGAAATCTAGGGTTTATTGAGGTAAGGAGACGGATTTACCATCAATTTTAATTGGTGTTTGAAAACCACGTCCGCTAACTGTTCGAGAAAATGTCCCGGTGAGCTCTGTATTTGAAATTCCACTGTTACTTTAAAATTCTGGAAAACTCATTTTGATGTAATTTTCTCAAGTTGTTCTATGTACGTTAATTGTGTTTGTAGCATTTTCACTCTTTTTCAGTGATTTCATTTTCAATGTTTTTCTGTTTTTGTTTCAATTGATTTTGACATTGTTGTTGTTAATTGATCTTTTAGTTTAGCTTTTGATGATTTCAGTTAGAATTACTTTTCTGTTTGATGCATGTGTTGATAAGTGATAGTACCAAGTTGGGTATTCGTTTTTTTCAATTGATTTGTCCATTTTTGTTGCTGATTGATCTTTTAGTTTTACTTTTGACGATTTCAATTGATTACAAATTATTTTTATGCTTGATGCACATTTTAATAGGTGATAGTAATAATTTGAGTATTCATGGGTGTGAAATGGATTTAGATATTTCAAATTGGTAAATGACATTAGACTTTTTTTTAGTGCGTAAGTTAGTGTTAGTTGTTAAACTCTAATTTGGTTTTGAATCACTAGATACACAAGTAAATGAAATGACAGAATGTTAAAATTTGTGTTTTATCTTCCCATTCATATGACAACCAATTTAAATAACTTCCTTTTTTTCATTTCTTACTTTGTCCTAATTTAGATGGTCAGTTCATGGATAATAGTGATGGGAGTTATATTTGAAACTGGACTACTGGAGTACTACCAGGCTTTAGCAAGGAGTGTAGTTTAAATTTCCGACTGCTTAATTTTTTTTAAAATGAATAGTGTTGTTGTATGTCGACTATAATGCATTACGTTGTTTTACAACCAGAACTACTATTCTTCAGATCATTACTAATCCAAAACTATTGTCATAGGTGCCAAGTTATGGGTATTCCTGGAGAGGTTCCAAGAAATCATAAAGATTCAATGCCAGTGGTGAAGGAAAGGTAAATAGTTGGAAATACTATTATGTTTTATTTGATTAGGGCTACATTATCTAGTTTTAGGCTCGTACAGTAATGAGTATAATGACTTCTGCGTAAATGTTTATCAATAGGGATTTTTTGTTTTGTAGGACGTATATCAACCCCCAAAAATACAGGGATGGTTACGACAAGATTACGAATTACTCCAGCTTGCCGTCTGTAAAAGAACTACGTGAGAAGTTGGCACCCTATGAGAAAGCTCTGTTCCGAACAACTGCAATTGGGAATCTGCTTGACATACCGATAAAACAAAGATGGTCTGGGGCACTATTTCATTACTTATTGTCTAGGGAGGTTGTGTATCATGCTGATCCCAGAGAAAAGTCCGAAGAAGACACCAAAGAAAAAGTCGAAGAAACGTGGTTCAGGGTCTGTGACAAGCAAGTTGGCTTTGGGAAAGGTTATAGCAAGAAAAGAGGCTCTAAAACTATTTGTGACAACCCTTGTGACAAAGACATTTGCTTTGGAAAGATCGAGTTTGCATTGATTTCTGGTCTTAGTGTTAGGAAGCCAGATCAAATCTTTGTTTGTCCCCCGGGATTTTTCCACCATTGACACCATAAAAGGTTGTCATTTGAGGAATTTTATTTTTGGCAAAGAGGTTGAATCTAGTTCAAAAAAGAGAGAAAGCAAAGACAAAAAGGTTGAACTTGACAGTAAAGACAAGGTCATTGTAGTCGACAAAAAGGTGGATTGTTCTAGTGAAGAAAGGGTCAAAGTAGCTTTATTGTATTTTATCCACTTCTTCCTTTTGGGGCACGCAAATGATGCTAAAGTAGAGCATGAGTTCTGGCATCTTGTCGACAACCTTACGGAGTTTAACAAGTACCCCTGGGGGGAATTAGTGTACGACAGGACCATTATGGAAAGTAGGTCTGCGTTGGTCTATCAAACCAACAATTGCGAGAAGGAAGGTCTACCGACTTTTAAGTGTCAAGGATTTCCGCAAGTGCTGGTGGTAAGATGAACTTTCTTGATATAATAATGCAGCATGTATCTGATATAATAGTCAAAGTTGTTTGTGTTGTAGGTTTGGGCCCTTGAAATTTTCCCTGGACTGCTTCAGAGGTTTGGAGAAAGAAAAAAGAGTACAAGGTGGAAGCCACATATCCTTACTGTGTCATGCAACGAGGTTGTCCACCACCAAAGCATTGTTGGAACGTTGAATATGGCACCAGTAAGTAACGTTGAAAATCAGTACTAGTATTTTGTAATTTGTTATTGTCTGCCTACCTATTTACTCAACTGACGCAATGAATTTTAGGCTATCTCTGAAAGAATTACAGAGCATACATACGATTCTTTGGAAAAAATGCTCGGGGAAGGTTTAGGTACCCTCAATAATGTCATATTGGACTTAAAGGAAGATAAGTTTGTTGTAGAACAGGCCAAAAAGGATTCTGAGACGAAATCTTCTTCACCACAGAAGCAACCTGGTGTTTCATGATTTCCAACTGCAGCTGTGGATGACGGGGTTCCTGAGTCGAATCCCAAGGATATTAGTAAAAATGATTCACCTTCTGTGGCTCAATTTGATGCCGATCGTTTGCTGGAGGTAGTCAAACTTTTGGCTGGCATCTTTCAGACCCATAGGGAGGCAGTTGATGTCTCAAAAAAAAATGACGGATAAGGTCATTGATCTGATTGAATCACAGAAGACAATGATGGCGAAGATTACCTTATTGGAGAATGATGTTGCGTGCTTAAAGCAAAGAAATGATGAGGAACCTCTATTCGAGGGTGATTACCATGATGAGGAAATATCTCACTGTAGTGTGAGTCGCAACCTGTGCGCAGACACATAAATGAAGATACAGTCGTAAGCAAATTAAACAAACACAGTTATGAACTAATTCATATATGTAAAATTATGTGTATATTCACTAGAAAATGTTTGGTCGGGTTAGTGAAATATAAAATCACATAGCATAAAAACCACAAACATGTTTTCATTGAATAAATTATTGGCTTACCTCTTTTCTTCAGAATAAGCTTAACTTCGTATTTGGAAGAAGAAAAATGGTTTCCTCGTCTGTTCGATGATACAAATTCGATACAGATACTTAGGAAATAAAGGATCTCATAATATATCTAGTAATATATTATAATAACTAATCGGTTAAATACAATATTTGAAGATTTGTTTTTTTTTATGGAATGTTAGGGTAAATCAGTAAAATGTGTTAGGGAAGTTAAGTATTACTGAGGATAGATCCAAATTAGTTGAAAGGCAGTTTTTGTGGGTAACGTGTCAGCTAGATAGGAGGGGCCTCATACTCTAAATATGCGCCCCATCCCCATCGTAGCCGGACCGAGTTTTTGCAAAGTGATATTCATGCAAAACACTTCCAAATACCCCTACTTTTAAAAGATGAGGAGGAGGAATTTTTAAAATCTCTAAAAGCAAAAGTTATAGTCCCACATTATTTTCGTATCTTATTTTTGCTTTTTATCCTTATTCCATTTTACTTTTTTTTTGGTCAATCAACAAATTTCAATTTATTAAATTCAAAATCGTGATTACATGATTGCTTACAAGAGTAACAAACACATCGAAGTACAAGATAATCAAAACCCTAATATAAATGAAGATATCCTACAAATAAATCGCGAGGAGAAAGCGCCATAAAGTGCAAAGATATCCACTATTTGTAAATGTAGTAGGGAATGATGATGGTATAATTCAGAATCGATTCCGACCATTTCATCTGATTTTATTCTTCTTCAATAAGAAATGCTCCTAGCAGAAATGAGTAATTTTCCCAAAACCTTGGATTAATGGATTCGACGCAATACCGTGTTAAATAGTCGACGTTATTGAATCGAGAATAGCAAATCACGAGCCAGCGGTCAAGGTTTGAATAAATCGTCCTCAAAGTGAAGAGAAACTCGCCCAAAATGGTAAAGAAAAATCACTCCAAATAGCGAAGAAATATGTCAAATGACATCGAAAACAATAGAAAACTAATTTAAATCAGTTAAAACTTAAAAGAAAAGCAATTTCAATAAAAAATTATTTAAATTATCAATCTATAATACAAAACAGAAGGGGTTTTTGAGCTTGGACGGATGAATAACATTTTGAGAGACAAACGTTGCATCCGACCATCCCAGTCTCATCCCAGCCAAAGATATCTGATGGATATTTAAATTGATTGGTTTCTATCATAATTAGGGTCATGCATAAACTTCACAATATACATTATGAACGTACATTGATTGGATTTCTTCATTTCAATAAAATAAATGCAATACGAATTTCTTTTAAGAGTATTTTTTATATCTTTTACGGTTATAAACAAAATATAATTTATTCTTATTTTTTAAAAAAAATCGGTCAAGCATCGCCAATCAAGTAGAATTGAAAAAATAAATAGAAATACTTTGGTAGAAATTTTTCTACTGATCATGTTACGCCTTCCCTCATTTTGTATGTTTGTAGGAAGAAACCAGAGGTGGATCAAAAAGTTATTCTTCAAAATAAAATTCAGTGGTGGACCCATAGTGGGGTCAAGTCAACTCCATGTTTTAAGAGAAATTTTAAATATAAATCATACGATTGACTCCACTTAAACTGATAATTGTAGCCTACTAATAAAAATGTTATGGGAAAGTGACAAGTGTGACCCCATTGAACGAAATTCCTTGGTCCGCCATTGATAAAATTAACAACACGTAAGAACTCTTTATCAAATAAACTAGATAACAACTATTTACATTTATTTATTTAGTAAGATGAATTGGTATTAAAAAGCAAAGGGCAGTTAAATGTATTGATGATACAATCTTAGAGATATTGTATATTAATCCAAGTTTGATCGAGCTTATGCTGTTTTGGTTTTGGTCACCAAAAATAAAATAATATAACACAATAAAACAATTTGACTAGCAAGATTTAATTTCAGTAATTACTCTTAAATTGACGGTACTTTAAACCAACTTCCAAAATTATTTATGTCAAACTTTCAGGTTCATAAGTTCTTATATGTGGAGCTCAGTCTAACAAGATTTCGAAACCTAATTAAATATGATCGTTGATTAGATACATGTTGAATTACTATTTTTTCTATATTTTTTTTTATTAGATATTTACTAGAGCTCTATGTTAGCCTCATGACGTGCCATTACGGCACGGGTTATTTCTAGTAATAGACATAAGAGGAAATATTAAAAATAACTATTCAATTTTAGTGTCATTTTTTGTTTGAAAGTTACATTTTTTATAATTAAAAGACTTTAATAAAACAATAATTTTTAACAATAATAATTATAATTATTAATAAATTTAATATTATATATATTAAATAAATACTTTTTAATAATTATAATGAGTAAAAATGCCTCTTTGAATTGGTAACCTAGCGATGAAAAATAAAACTACCTAATCCACTACTAGCATTTGAATAGCAACTTCTAGTTGAAAAATAAAATTGTCCTCACCAAGTTCCCCTAAAGTCAGAAGGCTAGAACAAAGAATAATTATTTTTAAACCCAAAAAATTAGAATACAATTATTTCAACAAATATCTTTCTTTTTGGTATTTGCTACAACAACAATACTTGATATTTTACTGAACACAATTTGATTATTCTTTTAATCAACTTTCACTTTTAGTTTATACTTTATCAAATGTTCAACCGTTTTTTTGTACGACACACCAAAACAACTATTAAAAACACAATGATGTCATCATTCAATTAGCTTACCATTATATTACAATGACACCACCTCAGAAGATATCTTATTGAATAAACATTAATCTCCCATGAAACCACCAGTTTGTGCAGCTTACAAATTTCTCACGGTCAATCGAAAATTATTATTACCAAACTCCTTACGAAATCTCCAAGAGAAAGGTCAACAAAATCCTATGTGGAGGTGATTGTTGGAGCTTAATTTGGTGGGATTTTCATATGTTTGCCTAAATAAGAATCTTTGTTTTAAAACTCATTTCCAGTAGTAAAGTGTATCCTATATTTTAGAATCATAAACATTAAAATATTTTATTTAGTATGACGTTATATTAAATATTATTTCTTAAATAAAATTAATGACATAAAAGTAGTTATATGATCATTACAAAGGTTCAGTTCAGATTTTCAACACCTTCGTATAAGCATATCATCCTTCATATTTTATAGTTTTTCCATTTCAAAATAATAAGCTGGTCTAATTTACAACTTCTATTATTTTGAAACAAAGGCAGTAAGATCGAACTAGTAAGATGAACTTAACATAAATAAAGGTTTAAAATACTATGTGTCATGAAAAATCAAAATTTACAGCTTCCAATGGAGATGCTCCTCGAGTCAACGGTGTCGCTAGCTGGTAAAATCGGATAAATGCTTATCCACAGTTTTCGGATTACATGATTGGACGGTTCTAGTGATGCCACATCATAAGTGTCTAGTTAAAATAAAAAGCAAGGGTAGTAGATAACAATAATCCTCCTCCTTCTACCTCCCCCTTGGTAAAATCGAATCCTCATTTCCAACACACTCTGTTTCATCTTCTTCCCCATTTCAAAACCCTAAACCCCAAATGCTAACCTCCAATTTCACCCACCCCAATTCCTTAAACCCTAATCTCTCATCTCTCCAATGGCCGCAAAACCCACCCTTCAAATCCCAAATCCCACTCTCCAAAATCAAAACCCCCAACAAAAAACCCTTAAAAATCCATTCTTTCTTCTCCCCGAACCCCCAAATTACACCCATTTCCCACAAAATCAACCACCTTCGAAACCTCAGTGTCTCCGCCGGCCGCAGTAAGAAAAAACCCGGAGGTCCATCCACCGGAAGAATCGAAGGAAACGCCGATGTCCGCCGTGAAGCGAAACGAAACGCCCGTCGGAAAAACAAAATCTATGCAGAGAATTTCTTTTACAGATTGAAAAACCCTCATAGAAATCAAGCTGATAATTTCACTGAAGATGAATTGCAGATGGTTGGATTGGGGTATGATAGAATGGTTCGATTCATGGATAAAGACGATCCCAATCTGAAACATCCACACGATTGGTACAAATACGGTGAGTACGGTCCGTATTCATGGCGCGGGATCGTCGTAGGCGATCCGGTTCGTGCTCATTTATGGGAAGAAGGTGTCACAATGATTCAAGAAGTGAATAGTCATGAGGAATGGGAAGAAATTGAAAAATTCGATATGGCGACGGAATTTAGCGAGAGATTGACTGTTTTGGATAAGAAAATTGGGTTTCATCATTACTGGGTGTTTGTTCGGCATCCGAAATGGAGAGTTACTGAGCTTCCGTGGCAGCAGTGGACATTGGTGTGTGAAGTGGTGATTGAATCAGGGGAGAAGAGATTGGATAAGTGGAATTTGATGGGGAGGTTGGGGAATAAGACGCGGTCTTTGATTACGCAATGTGCAGCGTGGATGAGGCCGGATATAATTTATGTTAAGCGGCCGGTGTATCAATGCAGGTTTGAGCCTCAGAAGGAATTTTTCAAAGGGTTAGGTCCATTGGTTGATCCGAGTACAGAGATGAATTTTATGTTTGAATTGAGACATGATGATGGGAGAGTTGAAATGTGTACGTATTTCGCCGGGTTGTGTAAGATTGTGAGGGTGAATCCGAAGGCATTTGTGGATGATGTTGTGAATGCGTACGAGAAAATGAGTGATGAGAGGAAGGATAAATGTTTGGAGTTTTTGTTGTCGAATCATCCGAATGAGCTGTTGCATCCTTATACGAAGGAGTGGAAGGCGAAATTGGAAGAGATGGAGTTGGGGTGTGATGCTCCTGATGAGGATGAGGATAATGTGAGGGATAAGGGCGAGAAAGAAATTGTGGATTGGTTTGAAGTTGAGGATGGAGATGATGAGAACGAGGACGATTTTGTGATTGAGGACCTTGAAGGAGGAGCGGATGGCAGTGAGGATGACGATGAGGAGAACGAAGAGTCTGAAGATGAGAAAGAAAGCGTAGAAGAGAATGAAGAGTATTGGAAAGAGGAGTTTAATAAGGCGGTAAGAAGTTCGGATGCAATGGAAAGCTTCGTTACAAGAAGTGTTGAGAAAACTACGGCGTATTACAAGCAACAAATGAAAGCTATGGAAGAAGAGAAGGAGGAGCAACTTGGTAGATTAACAGAGATGGCAGAGGGGAAACAAGAGACGGTGATTGAGAGTAGGAAAACAAAGATGAAGCAAGAAGAGTGGAAGATTGTGGGTAGTGGACCGAATAGGAGGAAAATAAAAAAGAGTAGAATACCGCCTGAGCTGTTTGTAAGAGCTGCTGTTCGACCATTTACTTACAGGAATTTAGTTAAAGAGATTGTTCTTATGAGACATGGAATTATAGATGGCGACCTTTGTGTGAAAAATTGAAGCAAATGTCAGTTTTTCATTGTTTTTGATCTATGGTCGTGTAGAGGATGAACAACTCCATGGCGAAGTCAGTTTGTTCGTCGGTTAAGTATTGCCTTACTCATGTAATTTGCTTTAAAGAAAATATGGCATCCAGATAGTAGCTTCACATAGTAGAGCAATTCTATTGGGTTTGATTACTAATGATAAGATTTGCATTTTTGTTTCTGTGGTTCTTCTTTGTCAATTATGTAAACATGGAAGTTATTGTTAAGACATTATTGGGGTAGCCAATTTCAAGTCAGGGTTCCAGCTAGTGATAAGGTAATCCTTTATCTTCATCTTTTCTTTCTATACTTGGTAAATGTGTTTTATGGTTTTATGCTTTTGAATGCTGGAATCGAGCATTTTGAGGTTTTGAATGGTAGAAAAATGGCACTTTTATATTAATTACCTTTTATTTGTTCATGTTTGTTATGATTTACTTTATATTTCGTATTACTTTGGTAATGTTGTTTGTTTCGTTACAGACACTTTTACGTCCCTTGGTTAGAAGCCTGCAGTGCTGTTTCCTTCAAGTGCTCAATTGGCGCCAGAATTCATTGTTGCAGGTAATTTCTTCATACTGATAGACCTTGCAGGTCCTTGCCCACTCTAAAATAAGGTTGGTGAAAAATTTCAGAGAGGAGTTTGTAATCACTTACCCAAGAGCCTGCCATTCAGGATTTAATCATGGTCAGACATCCTTTGTTTCACAATCTATTCCATTTAGAATAAATTTTTGCTATAGCAAAAGCATGTTGGTTTGTTATTTCAAATTTAGAGGTGTCTGGTAAAACTAGTTAAGGAAAAGCCTTATGGATATGAATATTTTCATGTCCCAAACAATCAACCACAAAAAACTTGGAAAAGACAAATTTTATGGTATTTCTAAGTTCCGTACTCTTCCATTTCCAAATCATGGAGAAAGTTGGACTGACTTTGGAACACCATAAGACCTGCTTTTCCAAGCTTTTCATGGAAAGTGACTTTGGTATATGACTTGCTTTTAGGAGTTTCAAATATTCAGTTTGGAATTTTCAGAAACTTCAAATTTGGAAAGGTTTCATGTTCTGTGTACTCTTTGCCGGTGGGACAGCACGCGAGTTCTTCATGTGCCGCTATATATTCTGTGATCTTCAGTCTTCACCTTCGTTTCTCATGTGTATGGTTACAATATGACTAGTTACAGAAGTCTCCTGTCTCATTTCTGTGAGTGTAGTACGTAAAACCAAAATTTCATATATGACCAGGTACAGATTATAGAGGCAGGAATGTGTTTAAGCTGGGTCTTGTGCCTCCTCCAGTTACCATGTACATCCATTCCAATGTATAGTCAATTCTGTTTGGAAATGAAAATGCCAGAGGATTCTTGTTGATAGCATCCTTGAGATTGTTCTTATGAGACTTGGAATTGTCGATGGTGACCTTTGTGTGAAAGGTTAAAGGAAATGGTCAGTTATTCTTGTTCTTGAGCTATGGCCAGCTGGTCATGTAGAATATAAATAACTCCACAAGGAATTGATTTTATTATTGCCTTGCTTATATAACTGATTGGTTCTTGTTTTGGTTAACATTAAAGAAAAAATGCCATCCATCTTATTGAAAAACAGAGAGTTTGGTTTTTGGGTACATTTTGTATTTTTCGTTCTAGCTTCTTACGGATGATAAGATCTGCATTTTCTGTTTTCGTAAAACTGTAAACCTGGAAGTTTTGTTAAGATCAAAGACATTAAGACTTAGTCAAGCTGGTGAGGTAATTTTCTTCTATGTTTCATGACCTTCTAATGACAAATTACTGAGCATATTTTGGTCGATTAACTGAGTTGTGTTAGTAAGAAAAGTTTGGGGTTATTGCTTTTTCATGTTTGTTCATATTTTGTGTTACTTAGGTAATCTTGTTTGTTTCATGACAGACACTTTTGTGGCCCTTGAGAAGATGCAATGCTGTCTCCTCAAGTGTTCAATTGGCGCCATAATTCCTTGCTCCCAGGTGATATATTCCCACTGGTAGACCTTTCAGGGTATTCAGATCCTTACACATATTTGTTTTGCTGTTCGACCATTTACTTACGGATAATTTGACTTCAATTCACAAAAAAAAAAAAATCGCTTTAAATAATATTTAGGAATAGCATATTGCAAATGTAGAGGCTAGTTAAGGGCAAGCCTTATGGTATTTCCATGTCCTAGCAATCAACCATAAAAAACATGGAACTGCAAATTTGATGGTATTATGGAGTTCCATACTCTATGCTAAAACGCGATGCTACTTCTCATTTGAGAATATTTAAGCCCATGTAGATTCCAGTAATCCCTCAAACATGCTTTGGAAAAATATTGTATTGACTTTAGAACACCATAAGACTTGCTTTTCCAAGCTTTTCATGGAAGGTGACTCTGGGCATGAAAAGTTTCTAAATAACATGACTTGCTCTTGGGATGCTTAATTACTCAATTTTCACAAACTCATGCTCTGTGTACCTTACAAGTCTGTAAACACGAGTTCTTCTATATTTGTGTTAGATAGATGTATAAAGCGATTGTGTGATCTTCAGTATTCTTCAACTTGGTTTCTAATGTGTGTGGCAACATCTTGACTAGTTACAGAGATTTCCTGTCTCGTTTCTAAGAGTGTACGTAGACTTGTACACTACCATTACAATGTATGGTCAATGTTGTTTGTAAACAAGGGCAGTCATGAGACCCACTGTGACACCAAATTGCTGACAGTTGCAACAGAAGCTGCTGCCAGCTTCTGTGTACACTGGCACTATTACTGTATTTTAGGTTAGTTTTTTTCTCAGTTTCAAGATTACAAGCTGGGTTACAATCAACTTCTGTATACAGTAGCATTGTTGTCATGTAGGTTGTTTTCTCGATGCAAGTGCAAGCTTGTTAGAAAACAAGCTCTTGAGCAAGTGCAAGCTTGTTGCAGGCTACCTTAGGTGGGACCCTCTGGGACTCACTGCCATATCCATGTACAAAGTAGGCTTACTCATTCACCCGATGATGTTTTCCTGCCTCTTGCGCAAGAGCTTTTTTTACTGATGGATGTATGCCAAACCTAATACCTTTGGTCTAGTTGTTGATAGTTTGTACTGATGAAAATCTTACTTGGGTGCACCATTTCAGTTTTGTTGTGCAGTTCCACAGGAGCATGAGCAGCAATGAGCCTCACAGGTTCAGACTTAAAGACAAGAAAAAGAAAGTTGGATTATGATAAGAGTGCCATTTCCGCAGAAATTATGGTATGAAAAAACAACCTAATTCATTATTTTCTCGGGTTTTTTGCTGTTATACTTGGTTCATGAAGTAATACAGGGGTATGCAAAACCAATTCATACTCGTTGGGCAGAGATGGTTTATATGCAAAACCAGTTCATGCTCTTCCAGTATAGTGTTAGTGAACTCGACAAAGTTAGAGTTTCGGGTATATATGACAGAAGAAAAAGTTTATACTTGCGTCAAATGTGGTATATATGACCTTTGGATGTGCACCTGTAATTCAACCTAGAGATGTTGCTGCTAGATGCATACTTCCTGCTGATTGTGGTCAGTTTAACGAGTGGAAGTTGGCTATGGTGCTTGACAGACTCTCTGGTCTCACATCCAACTTTGCATTGACTTTAGCACACCAATATAAGACTTGGGTTTCCAAGCCCTTCATGGTAGGTGTCCCTGGATTTGAAAAGTTTCTATGCTACATGACTTGCTCTTAGGATGTCCAATTTTCACAAACTTTGGTTTCATTCTCTGTGAACTGAACCCTTTGCCAGTGGTGCAGCGCGCGAGTAATGTATGCATTAGATAGATGTATTGAGTGACTGTGTGATCTTCACCTTGGTTTCTAATATGAGTTTTAGATGTACAGCTGTTATTCAGCCCAAGGATGTTGCTGCTGGATACATACATCCGGCTGATTGCGGTGAAATTACGGAAGTAGAAATAAACAATGAAAAACAAACACACCGCCAACAAATTAAGGTCATTGTGTGCAAATTGAAGTGGACGCAAGCAATTAAAATAAATCTAATGCCGACTAGGAAGCCAGGTTTAATAAGGAATTGTGACAATCTCTGTGTCATAGCCGTAGCCATTGGTGGCACTAAAAAGGCCATCTTTCTTCTCGTAAACTTTTGTATGCCCATTTTTTAAGGTGTCGTGCTGAGTGTATGAGTAGGGTATGTCGAATTTAAGCCGCGTTCCCTTGACAATCGCCTGCATCTTGGTCTTTGGTGGCACAGTGATTGTTTTCTTAGTCCCCACTTCAAGTTTTTCTTCCTTGTCTTCTCCCTTATCCCAAGTATGAGAATACTCTCCCGAAATCTTAAAATCAGTCGCACCTACAAGTGGGATTTTAGCTGTGAAAGACGTCTCGACACCCAGTTTCAACGTATTACTGTTACTCCAATGAGTTGTATTGGTCACTGTGTGGATGAAACTTATCTCTGACGTCATTGGTGCATCAGATCCGTTGCTCGAAGTATCAGTGACAACTGCAAAAGGTGTCTCATCGTATCGCCTTGCCTCATCAAAGATATAATGGACGTTATTGATCATCCTTTTGATAACGGGCTCCTCAATCTCCAGGTAACTGTATTCATCTGGATACGTCCTGTGGGCGCCGAGGCAGTCAGTTTTTTCGCCATATGTAAGTCTCTTGCAGAAAGTGTCGCCTTCCAAACATCGGAGACCAATTTTGTTACCGCCAAGTTCCGCAGCAATAAATACGGTGTCAGCGGGGGGATCGGTGGAGGAATCTCCGTCGCCAAACACCCACCAGGACTTGGCATCAGCCCTCCAGTATTTGCCATATTGGAGATTCTTTAGTCGGATGCCTCCATCACGAGTTGCAGACACAGCGAAGTCAAATGCTTCTGAATGATCCATATTAGGATCGAAACCCAGATATGCATCGTTTGGATAAGCCCTGAGGTAATTTCCGTTGTCGCCCTTGATCCGGATGCGTTCGGGTAACGTCACCATAGATTCGCAATCTATGAATTTAAACACCGTCGCCCCATTACATAATTCCAAGCCACGGTACGTTAGTTTGTCGTCCTCTGGGTTGTTGTCCTCTAGGGAAATTATGTAACCGTAGTAGCTGCTTGCAGGGCTGAGTAAGATGCCGTTAGGCTAGTCCGGGTTGTACTGATCCACGAACTCCACCCGGAAAAGCGTGCAACCTGGGCTGTCTGGGTTCTCCTCGGTTTTTTCTGCCGTGGCAGTGATCCAATCTGCGTTGGAGTTCCTTGTTTTCTTCCAGAATTTGTTATTGTACAAGGATCGGATGTGGACTAGTTGGGTTATATGTTCGATCCCATAATAATCAATCACTGGACCTTCTTTGTCTGATGGCACCACCTCTAACTTTGTCTCGAGGCCGCGGCTGTAATCTCTACGGAATCGGTGGGAACCTACACTTGGGTTGGTTTTATCAAAGTGCAAGTATTTGTTGGATGCATATGATTGGAGTATCATAAACCTTGGCAATGTGGGTTTCGGTAGGTCGCTCATTTCTTTTAACTTGGTTTTCTTTCTCAATGATGCATACTATTATTGTAATATATATATATATAAGAATAAAAATCTAAGGATAACTTGACAGAAGATTTTGGGAATCTCATGCGAGTAGTACATCTGGGGATCATTTGTGGTACGAAATTCTAAAGAGATGAGAATTCTTATCAAGATAAGATTTCCATTAAACAATTGGCTTTCCTTGTTTTTAAGGAGATAAGAGTTTTTCGGACGCCCATGTGTTACACGAGGAATGTTGTATAGGTGAGGTTTTCATAAGAATCCTATTTTTGGGGCTACAAGCGGATGGGTTTTTTGGGCCGGGCTATTTGGGGTCATGAAATAACAACCCGTAGGACCCCTTATCCATCATTTTTTTTAATGTCTAATCTAACCTTAATTTGATTAGTGTTAATAAACTTGATTAATCTAACTAATCAGTCTTAGTGAATCGATTAGACTAATCAAAACCTTAATCTTTTGCATTTTTTTGAGTTTTGAAGAAGGAAAAATGGTGATTTTGGTGAAATTTTTTTGATTTTTTTTTTTGAAGAAAAATGATGAAACCATTCATCACAAAACTCAAGATAACCTTATAATCAACTCCCAACATCAATTTCATCAATTCAAATCCGTCAAAAATCTGGATTTTTTTTGCTGTTACGGCCGGGAAATTGTGTCGAACCAGCCGTAATGAAGCAATTACGGTTAGGTTATCATGCAGTCCCAGCCGTAAACATTAATAACGGATGGGAAGTTTAGAACTTCTAGCCGTTATTTAACGAGAATCTCCTGAGTCTGTTTTACGTCTGGGAATTCTTATATTTCCCGGCCGTAATTTAATATGTAAGCTGAGAAATTTTGCTTTTCATCATGAATACATACTACGATTGAAAATTAGTAATACTTTCATTAATTAGACCATAATAAAACCCATCACATACTTAATAGATCCCCGTTACAAAGTTGGTTTTAATAACATCCCTTTTGATGTATTAAGAAGTCTTTGATGATGGCGAATTGAGCTTCCAAGTTGAAATCATAACCTTTCCATTTTCTCCATACCTTCTTAGCTTGAGCTGCGACTTCTCTATCAGTCTCACCTCTAAGTCGAAGTTGGTTGCACATACGACGTAAATCCATACATTCTTCCACTTTTTTGCGTATGTCCGAAAATCGAAGATACAATTTAACCCCATCGCGGTTGTTAGTGTTACCTCTTTCACTACCAAAGTTCTCAAAAATATTACTCCAATACGATTGACTTGGTAAACCACCTTTCCTTCGTTCTTCTCCTCTCTTTGGATAGCATAACACAAAATTTTTGCAAAGAGTTAAGTCTTCTTCCAAACTAAAGTTTGGTTTATCCTTTGAGTCCATTGCATTGAGTTTGTAGGAGTTTTAGTGGAGACTATTAGTGTAGAAGGTGTAATTTTGATTTGGAGTGGGTGGTTATATGGAGATGGAGTTATTTCAAGTTTAAATAAGTGGTTGAATAGCTAGAACCTTCTCTAGATCAGTCTTCAAACGGATCTATTTTTCAAAATTCAAAAAACTAGCTGATATGATGTGGTATTCAAAATTATAGGTATTTACGGCTTGGAAATAACATGGTAGACCCAGCCGTTATTATGTATAAACTTGCAGGATTTGTGGTGTATCAAATTTACGGCTAGGTAGTTCAAGCCATAAATAATACTTGTTATTTTATGTCAGAATTACGGCTTGGATATATTGAAATTTCCAAGCCGTAATAGTTTTACGGCCTGAAACTTCAAATGTGCACCAAGCAGTAAACCAGAGTTGCAAATTTATGTCAGTTTTACGGCTCGGAGTGCCAACCGCAAACAAATATACGGCTCGAAAACGTAGCCGTAACCCAGGCTCAGTTAATTTTTGAGTCTCCAGTGAAATATATGTCCAGTATTTCCTGACCGTAATGGGGTTACGGTTAGGTTTCCTAACCGTGTTTATGTAACGGCCGGGACTTTCCAACCGCAATCCTGTGCAAGTATATTTGCCAAGGATTATGTGCACTTTCGGCTAGGTTATGTGAAGGATCGACCTTGCCGAAAGTGCACAAAAACTTAGTTAATCTTGATTGTTTCCTAGTTTTCTTAGATTAGACAATTGGAAAGACTAACATTCATTAATAAATGCAAAGTTTTAAAAGTTTTTCCATCCAAATTCATAACCAAACACAAAAACAGTAAATAGACAAAGTCTTAGATAATAAAAGATCCATGAAGTAATATAATAAAAAGTAAATAGTCATTCACTTTCACTTGATCCCTCCTCCGACGTGGTTTCCAAAAACTCGTCCACATTGTCCCTTGCCTGAGGTTCCACAACTTGTTCTATAACTCTAGATTTTTTACCTCGACCGTTGACACCTTGAGTTGGAGCCTTTTTACCTCCACCTCGACCACTTGTTCCAACACGGCTAACTTTTGCACTTGGTCCAGTACCTCGACCCTTTTCACCTCGACCACCTCGAGCACTTGTTCCACCTTTTGCACCTCGACCACCTCAAGCACTTGTTACACCTTTTTCACTTCTACCACCTCGGCGGCTTTTCGTTGCTTAGATTGAGCTTGGTCACGGGGGGAGTGTCCGAGTCGTCGCTAGAAGAAGGAGACCTAGCCCTTTTAGCTCTCATTGGTGCTTCATCAGGATATTAAACCTCCTTTCTCAGGGATAATTATGCCTCTAACTCGATTCCGCATTAATCTTAGTTCAGCTACCGTTATATCCTCACCCAAATTAATCATACGGCTGATGTCATTGGCCACCCAATTAACTCGGTCGACCTATTTTTCATATCAAACACACATACTCCCATTATTCATAGATAATTAAAAAAAAACATCATATACAAACATGATTAGTAGTATACGTACCACCATCTTCTCCCAATCATGTTCTTCATTCCTTGATGTCTTTGAACTCAGTTTCTCTGCATTCTTGAAATGTCTCTCCGCCTCCGGATCCAAATTTTCCACATAAGGATGAGCCCCCACATAAGCCGACGTTTATCGATAGGTTGCACAAGGGGGGGGTTGTAAAAAGTCTTCAATTGTTTGCAACTTGTAAGCTAGAGTCGTAAATTTGGTTGTGGTTCAATTTATACAACACTTGCTTCGGTTGTGATACTTAATCCAAATTACTGGGCAACATCTCACATAACTCATCAAGAGGTTGTAATAATTTGTTTCACAACAAAGTTATAAGTCTTAGAAATATCTAACACAACCAATATAATGGTTGTGTATATACCATTCTCCCAACTATTATTATGGTTGTAGGACTTTCCCAACCAATGTTTCACAACAAGAGGGTAGTGTAGCAGAAACCCATATCACAACTTATGGAAGTGTAGTCTAAGACGTGTTTCACAATTATTACTCGGGTTGTAAGTACTTCTTACACAACAAAAATATGTATAGGAGAAACTCGTATCACAACCAAGTTCATAGTAGTATGACATCATATTCACAACAACTTACTTGTGTAGCAGAAAATCGTATGACAACCAAGATTATAGTAGTAAGACATGTTATTCACAACCCTTAACTTGTGTAGCAGAAACGTGTATCACAACCTTTGTATGTGTAGTAGAAGTTTGTTTCCACAATCCAGTGCATTGTTTCACAACAAATACGATGTGTAGCAGAAACAAGTATGACAACCATTATTTTCATATCACAACCCTTACTCGTAGCATAAAAATGTATCACAATGTTTTTTTATGTTGTATAATTACTTGTTTCACAACCCATATCCCGTGTAGCATAAAAATATTTCACAAGTACTTGTTTGTGTTGTATAATTATTGTTTCACAACCCATATCCTGTGTAGTGATCACCTTTTTTTCCAGCCATGTTTAGCAGTTGTGATTCTTTTACATTTTAGAAAAAAAAAATATATAAAATTGCTTTTCGATGCACACAAATATATATAAATAGACTTCCATTCATTCAGATAAAAACCATTAAAATGTAACAAAGATCAACATATAAACAAGTTAACAGATCATCATTGTTTCCTGAAACACTCATTGTCATTGTTTTAAACTGATGAAAGCAACAAAAAAATAACCATTGTCTCATGAAACACACCCGAAACAAATTAATGGTTATCGGATGGCGTGCATTATCAGATCCTTGGACCATGTGACATAAGTTCCTACAACATGTATAACACGCTTCAAGTCACCCGATGGCTTGTAGAGATGAGCATCATCAACACGAGAAGTAGTCACAGTCACTTTGTATGCGCCGAAACCTATTGGCACTCCATCTTTGGATCTGTTTCAGCAATAATTGCGTCAGCAACAACCTCGTTCTCATTGTAGAAAGTCTTCAATTGTTTGCAACTTGTAAGCTAGAGTCGTAAACTTGGTTGTGGTTCAATTTTATACAACACTTGCTTCGGTTGTGATACTTAATCCAAATAACTGGGCAACATCTCACACAACTCATCAAGAGATTGTAATAATTTGTTTCACAACAAAGTTATAAGTCTTAGAAATATCTAACACAACCAATATAATGGTTGTGTATATACCATTCTCCCAACTATTATTATGGTTGTAGGACTTTCCCAACCAATGTTTCACAACAAGAGGGTAGTGTAGCAGAAACCCATATCACAACTTATGGAAGTGTAGTCTAAGACGTGTTTCACAATTATTACTTGGGTTGTAAGTACTTATTACACAACAAAAATATGTATAGGAGAAACTCGTATCACAACCAAGTTTATAGTAGTATGACATCATATTCACAACAACTTACTTGTGTAGCAGAAACTCGTATGACAACCAAGATTATAGTAGTAAGACATGTTATTCACAACCCTTAACTTGTGTAGCAGAAACGTGTATCACAACCTTTGTATGTGTAGTAGAAGTTTGTTTCCACAATCCAGTGCATTGTTTCACAAAAAATAGGATATGTAACAGAAACAAGTATGACAACCATTATTTTCATATCACAACCCTTACTCGTAGCAGCATAAAAATGTATCACAATGTTTTTATGTTGTATAATTCTCAAGTTTCACAACCCATATCCCATGTAGCATAAAAATATTTCACGGACTTGTTTGTGTTGTATAATTATTGTTTCACAACCCATATCTGTGTAGTGATCACCTTTTTTCCAACCATGTTTAGCAGTTGTGATTCTTTTACATTTTAGAAAAAAAATATATAAAATTGCTTTTCGCTGCACATAAATATATATAAATAGACTTCCATTCATTAGATAAAAACCATTAAAATGTAACGAGAGATCAACATATAAACAAGTTAACGGATCATCATTGTTTCTGAAACACTCATTGTCATTGTTTTAAACCGATGAAAGCAACAAAAAAATAACCATTGTCTCATGAAACACACCCCAAACAAATTAATGATTATCGGATGGCGGGCATTATCGGATCCTTGGACCATGTGACATAAGTTCCTACGCATGTATAACACGCTTCAAGTCACCCGATAGCTTGTAGAGATGAGCATCATCAACACGAGAAGTAGTCACGAGTCACTTTGTATGCGCCAAACCTATTGGCACTCCATGGTACTCCATCTTTGGATCTGCTTTCAGCAATAATTGCGTCAAGAATAACCTCGTTCTCATTGTACCAACCGAGCAATCCGCAAGCTTTACCCTTCCCTAGCGCTTCCTCCACCTTTGGTCTGCTAACTGGACTGTCATTTGCAAACTGGGTAACAGTCCTGCTTGAGCTAGCAAAACCATGGGTGTTGCTAGCATTTCCAGACTACAGGAAAAATACAACAACATCAGAAACTCATAATGGGAGCAATAGAGACTAACCAGCAGTTTTATAGAAACATAAACACACTTACAATTGCACTCGGCCTTGTTCAAGTGTGAGCCATCATGGAAGCGGAGACGCATCTCGAGGTTTTTTCCTATACCAACATCAAACCAGCAGAAGATGAGACGCAAGTTTTAATTTTTCAACTAACAAAAACAAAAGCGATAATTATAATCTCACCTTAACCGTTGCAAGTCTCGCATTCATTTCACTCATACTATCCTTGCACTCTTTGATGATCTTTTTGTAATGGCTCTTGACAACCATCTTTGTCTTTGTCGCTCCATAGCCAATACCTCTCTCGGTCTCTGGTTTGTCGTCACCAAGAGATTTGGAGAAGATCGTCTATCACGGTGATCCAACATCGCACCATGCTCTTATGCACTTACATCAATTCTTTCTGCATTAGTGCAAAAGTAACCCAATTAGTCACATTTTTGCATCATTCGAACACATATATATTAAGCAAATAAATTAACAAAAATATAAGAGAAATATGAGTTGAGTTCTCACTAAAGCCTCCATATTTCCAGGATTAGGTTCCTTCCCTTCCTTCTGGTTTGTGACTGTTATCCAAAGTTCGACTCTATCAATGTCTTCTTTTGTATTCAAATGCTTTTGCTGCAAACAATATGTTATCCAGCTAGTTAGCATATAATTTGAATACAATTACCCTATAATGAACATAGAATAAAAATACACAACTTACCATTTTAGCCTCGAGTCTCGCATAACCACCTCTCCGAGAGTGTGTGGCGTGGTATATTTCTGTCTAACTTGTTGCATCTGCAATCTTTTTGCCTGATAAAGTAACGGAATATCATTAACTAAACAACAGTGAATGTACAAGGGCTGAACACAAAAATAATTTAAATTATTGCGATATGAACACTTACTCTTAAGCAAACATGTGCCACAAACTCTTCTCACTCATTCACAAGTATCATTCTCTGGTTTTAGTTCTCACAAACTTTCATCATCTGTCTTTCTTCTTCCTCTAGCCCATCCAAGGCGAGGATTTTACCAGCTTTCCTAGACCTAGCCTCTTTCAGATAACTTCCCATCTTCCCAAGATAATAGTCTTTGTAAAAATCATCGACAATAAACCTTTACGCAAATACAAGCAAAATAGTTACAAGAGTTAAAGAGATAATGGATGGTGTATAAAACTTCTAAATACATTATAAAAGTAAAAGAGTTGAAGAGTCAAGAAATTACCATGATAATCGCCCATATGTTATCTTTGGCCTCTCTAGGACAAGTCTCCGGTCCTTGTGCTTTAATGGGATGTTACGCCTAACTAAAACACCCAACACACTAGCAAGTTGCACCGAAGGATCACCAACAGGCTGATCCTTATTGTTAAAGCTCACAGCTTCCTTGCCATTCTTATTAGCTGTTAGCCCTAGTGCTGTCATCCTTGTGGGGCCACGAGGAACGATTTCTTTTGGGTTTTGCCTACAAAATAGTTAAGGATGGAAAAACTAAATAAGGATACAACTCGGGTGACTTGCTCATATTTTATCGAGATAATTCGAGTGAAAATACTTAAGGATGGAAAAGTAACATAAGCAAAAGAGTCATATACCCGATGAGCTTCGGTTTCATTTTCGGTTCTTGCATCATTCACGTCAACATCATTATCATTTTCCGTGTTTTCTTTTCCACCTCAACATCTCTCTTGTTCAAGTTCTTCATCTTCTTCTTCTTCCTCTTCAAAATCTGATAAAGTATCATCAGCATTCCTGAGTTGCACATTCGGACATGGCCTTGTGTACAATTTACGCTTTGCAACTCTTCGCTTGGGAACGACTTCCTCAGTTAAGGGTGCAGCTGGAGATTCTAATGGTCTGGACTGCTTAACGAGAGGTTCGATAGAAGGTGCACATTGAGATGCTCCTGGTTGAGATTGTTCCAGTTCAACTGAACTTTTCCTTTTCCTAAGTGATGATCGCGTTGAGTAGGCTTTTCAAATGGGTGGTTCAACCGCACTTTGAGTTTTCTGGAATTGGTGATTGTGTTGGAGTAGTCTTTTCAGCAGTATGTGAATCCTCTGAGTTGTTCTTAAACCTAGGGGTGATCGCCTTGGAAGCTTTTCACTTTCAAGAAGCTCTGAACTCTTCTTCTTCTTCTTAGGAGTTTGTTTGCCATGAGACTTTTTACTCTTATCTTTCAAAATGATCTCAAAATAAACTAAACTATGTTAATCAAAAGGAGATGGTAAATAAAGTGATTGAAACAAGTAAAAATAAATCGAATCATAAGAGATTTGTTACTACGTACCCTCATAAAGCAGCCGCAATGAACCGATTTTTTTGGCTCGGACGCTTTTGCTTACTTACTTGCTACCTTTTTGGGAGATGTTACCAAATTCTTGCTTACTACCTTTTTGGGAGATGGGACTGGATTCTGCTCTTTGCTTCATCCTTAACCCGTAACATAAAGTAAAATAAGTTAATCAAAAGGATTGAAAGAACATCATTTACACTAAATACGTAAAATTAAATCAACCATAAGATATATAAGTCTTCACCTTATTATTCTTCACTATTGCGTACAAATTGGAACTTCACCTCCTTCCACACTACGCATCTACAACAAAAACTTAACCAAAAAGTCAAACTCTAAATATTGCACCATATCTCATCGGATAAGAAATCACCATTGTACATGACAAAACACCACATGTGAATCATCGAGGTTTGAATGAGCTAGTGCACTCTCTTTCTTATGAGCAAGTCCATTGCTTGAGAACTTAAGCAATTGCTTTGCTCATACGAAAGAGAGTGCTCTAGCTCTCATCAAACCTTGCAAAAGATATAAGACTTTAGCAAAATCAAACAACATATTGCACGAACCTAGCATGTTATTAAGAAACCATCAACCTAAAAGGGAAGTCATGTTACAAACAACTTAGAAATAGAAAACTACCACCCAACAACTGACACATGTTGGTTGGAATACGGAAGCCCTGCGCAATTCTCAGTTGAGAATGAGCCAGAGTTCAAGACCCCCCCCAACACGTCTTACTAACTGGTAAACACACATGAATCGTTTACGTAAAAAACCCTAATTCAAATGAAAATAACTCTAAATCAAATTCTAAATCAAACCCAATGAAAATAAAAGACTCTAAAACAAACTCTAATATCAAAAGTCAATCGGTTTTGTAAAAACCCTAACTCGGTAAGAAAATAAAACCCTAATCAATCAATCCCTATATCAAACACAGAATAAAGTGAAAACTATAAATCTAACTCTAAATCATACATTTCAAATCAAAACTAATCAGAAATGAAATAGAAATGAAAAATAAAACCCTAATCAGGTGAGATTCAAACCTGAGGGTGAAGCTGAGAGATTTGGTGATACGAACTCTTCTTCTATGATGTTGGGGTGAAGTTTCAGGTGAAGTTTGAGGTGAAGTGGGGGTTTGAGGTGAGTTGGGGTTTGTTTTCTGAGTTTTAGAGACGGAGAAAACGAAGATGGAGAGAAAGAGAAAGAGAAAGAAAAGAAATAAGAGAATAATTTTGGTCTATGGTCAAAAGTATTCTCTTTAGGGGCTATTTAGGTGGGAAACCAAATTTGGTTCAAAATCTAGAAGGATGTGCCCAAATTTAGGCGGGCTATTTGGGTGGGAAACACACAATCCGCATGGTACTTTTTGTAGCCGTTAGATTAAAATCTGGACAATCCCATTGGTTGAAACAAAGCATACGGATTGAGAAGAAAAAACAAAATTTGGTAAACCAAACAAGGCTTCCTCACCGTTTAGATTGGCTTGTGATTTGATTTCCTTAAATTTGGTTCGTTGGATTACAAACAATTACAATAAAACCATTTGATAGGTATAAACTCAAAATTCTAGTGACTTCGTCTTCAAACCTGACCACGAACTATGAATCGTAAACGTCTGAAAATGGGTTCTGACTTATAATTTAGCAGGAGTGGACTACTATGAGACGAGAACTTCGCATGAACGATGGATCTTTAGCAGTTTACGCGTAAGATTCCATGAGAATAATCTCATGAACCACTAAACACACACGAATTCGCAAACTTCGAGGAGTGAACTTGTCCGGAGATCGAAACCTGGCCAGGAGTGGACTACTATGAGACGAGAACTTCGCATGAACGATAGATCTTTAGAAGTTTACGCGTAAGATTCCATGAGAATATTCTCATGAACCCCTAAACACACAAGATTCACAAACTTCGAGGAGTGAACTTGTCCGGAGATCGAAACCTGGCCAGGAGTAGACTACTATGAGACGAGAACTTCGCATGAACGATGGATCTTTAGCAGTTACGCGTAAGATTCCATGAGAATAATCTCATGAACCACTAAACACACGAATTCGCAAACTTCGAGGGAGTGAACTTGTCCCAGATCGAAACCTGGCCAGGAGTGGACTACTATGAGACGAGAACTTCGCATGAACGATGGATCTTTAGCAGTTTACGCGTAAGATTCCATGAGAATATTCTCATGAACCCCTAAACACACAAGAATTTGCAAACTTCGAGGAGTGATCTTGTCCGGAGATCGAAACCTAGCCAGGAGTGGACTACTATGAGACGAGAACTTCGCATGAACGATGGATCTTTAGCAGTTTACGCGTAAGATTCCATGAGAATAATCTCATGAACCACTAAACACACACGAATTCGCAAACTTCGAGGAGTGAACTTGTCCTGAGATCGAAACTCGGCCAGAGTGGACTACTATGAGACGAGAACTTCGCATGAACGATGGATCTTTAGCAGTTTACGCGTAAGATTCCATGAGAATATTCTCATGAACCCCTAAACACATAAGAATTCGCAAACTTCGAGGACTGAACTTGTCCGAAGATCGAAACCTGGCCAGGAGTGGACTACTATGAGACGAGAACTTCGCATGAACGATGGATCTTTAGCAGTTTACGCTAAGATTTCATGAGAATATTCTCATGAACACACAAGAATTCGCAAACTTCGAGGACCGAACTTGTCCGAAGATCGAAAACCCGCCGATGAGTGGACTACTATGAGACGAGAACTTCGCATGAGCGATGGATCTTTAGCAGTTTACGCGTAAGATTCCATGAGAATATTCTCATGAACCCCTAAACACACACGAAGTCGCAAACTTCGAGAAGTGAAAAAATTTAGCGAAAGTTAAAAAATTTAGCAGAAGTGAAAATTTTTTAGCAGAAGTTAAAAAGTTTCGAAAGACGAAAAAACCCCTATGACGACTATTTCTAACAGTTGTGAAAAGGGCCATGAAAAAAAATTTCTGCATCACAACTTCCATTTCAATCTCCAACCGTCTATTTAAACCTTACATCGATCTCTAACCGTCCATTGTTTTTAATTTTTTTTTCCTTTTTATCCTTTTCTTTTTCTTTCCTCCACCACTTCTTTTATTTTTCGTCCTCTTCTTTTATCTTTCTTCTAACCACGAAAAAACACCTCATCCATCTCGTGAAACACCATCAATTAAACCATTACAAGTCAAGATCATCAACAAATCGAGCAAAACAGATCTACGAAAAGGAGTTTCTTTCATCAACATATCGTTTTTTTTCTCCATCAACAGATCGAAGTTTCTTAAGCTCTGTTAACATCATCAACAAATCGAGGTTCTCCATAAACAGATCGATCTTGTAATTGGGTCTGTAACTGATTGCTTTAATTATTTTTTTGTAATAGTTTCATCTCAATTTGCATTAAATTTAGGGTTTCATGATTGGGTTGCATTAAATTCGTTTTAAAAAAAAAAATCAATCATTGCATTTAATTCGTTTGATGATTTGGTAGCATTAAATTTTGATGATTGGCCTGGATCAAATTTTTAGGGTTGCATTTAATTTCAATCATTTCAAACCGTTACATTAATTTTTTTTTGTGTTGTTCGAATTTAATTCATGTTTAGATGCATTCAATTTCCGCAAATGGTTGAAATTAAGTTTTTGGGGTTGTTTGATTTTTTGCAGTCACTAATCGTATAGGGGAGCAGTGAAGTACAAATTTTCTTGAAAATAAGTCTAGCTAACTCGATGGTATGTATGCACTAGTTGGCTTGTTGTTTGGAAAGACAAATGTGTTCTCTATCCATTTTAAAATGCAGAAAATTTCTTAATTAAAAAGATAGTTGGCTTTTTGGTCATTCACTTTTGAAGTTCTTATATTACTATGTGTCTGTGTCTGATCCAAGATTGTTCTCGTAATGTATACAATCTTGCTATATGAATGCTCCTATCTTGCTTTCAGACTTCGAGTGTAGCGCTCAACACCAAAATTATCTTGTCTTGTTTGCCATTATATGTACCGTTCTGACCAAATGCCACCCCTGCAACTATGCAGGATTATATTTATGTGTGTATAAAGCTTGTCCGTCGTAGTTGCGAGGTCGCGAATAATATCTCTTTTATCCTATGTGCTCTAGCTTTCTTCCTAAAAACAGACTCATATAATTTTTGTGACTACCCTTGAATCTACATAGTTGTTGGTGTAATTTGGTATAGTTTTCTCGTCCAGATAATGTCAACTTGGTGCCCATTTTGAATCTTTGATAAAATTATTTGTTATCGGTGGTGATGGCTCCAAAATGAGATGCCTGCATAGGTTTTATGACTTATCTTTTTGATAGTGTATCCTGCAAAATTATGTCATTGTTTGTACCATCGTTTGCGTCCATTTGTTGTCATTCAGATGCCTAATAATTGCGAGATTGCTCAATCCTTCCCCGGTGTTTATGGGTGAAAATCGTTTCGCCGATTTCGGTAAATTCGGTAGGTGAGTGAGAAACTGGTTCAAACCCTAAACAAATGTGCTCGCACGTGAGCACTTTATAGATTCGAGAGATCAATCTATACAAGTCGCCCTAAACCAAGAAATGGCCGTTCCGGACTTGCTTCTTGGCCACAAAGTGGAGGAGAAGGGTTGATTTGGGGAGGGAAGCAAAGAAAGGTGTTGAGACCAATAATTACGGGAGAGTAGTATCTCGACTTGTATCGGGAAGTACAAGCTTGGGAAGCTTGCAAGAGATGAAAGCTTTTGGGAGAGCTTGCAAAGTTGCCTTTCTGAGAGTGTAGTATTTTTCTCCTTGACCGAGACTTGTTGTCTGGTGGAAATAGGTAAGACCTATTTATACAAGTCGGGATTGAAACGTACTCTGCCTCATGAAGGAAGAGAGTAAAGGGTGAAATAATGAGAGGAGGTGGTAACCGCAAGGTGTTTTATGGGTGAAAACGTTTTCACCATTATTTCCTAATTTATTTGACCGCTTTATTCCTTTTCACGCTTTCTTAATGTGAGCGTAGTGTACGCCGCAAGTCTGTGACCGCCAAACCAAAACCCGGAAAGCATCCCCGGTTTGTGTTGATATCTCGAGTGTTGGTTGCACCTTGAGTGCAAGTGGCAATGCCGAGTGCTAGTGGCGTGTGTGGCATGTGCCAATGGCATGTGCTTGAATGCCTTGGTGGTAGGTTGCATGGTTTGCAAGTTAGGCTACCAGCGTGTGTGTTTGGCATGTGCCAATGGCATGTGCTTGAATGCCTTGGTGGTAGGTTGCACGGTTTGCAAGTTAGGCTACCAAATGTGTGTTTGGCATGTGCGGAATGCCTTGGTGGTAGGTTGCACGGTTTGCAAGTTAGGCTACCCGGCGTGTGTATTTGGCATGTGCCAATGGCATGTGCGAAATGCCTTGGTGGTAGGTTGCACGGTTTGCAAGTTAGGCTACCGTGTGTATTTGGCATGTGCCAATGGCATGCGTGGCCGTTAGGCCGTGGCCTTGGTAGGAAAAGCTACCAACAGCATGTTGGCATGTGCCAATGGCATGCGTGGCCGTTAGTTAGGCCGTGGCCTTGGTAAGAAAAGCTACCAGCGAGCATGTTGGCATGTGCCAATGGCATGCGTGGCCGTTAGGCCGTGGCCTTGGTAGGAAAAGCTACAAGCGAGCATGTTGGCATGTGCCAATGGCATGCGTGGCCGTGGTCTTGGTAGGAAAAGCTACCATCGAGCATGTTGGCATGTGCCAATGGCATGCGTGGCCGTTAGGCCGTGGCCTTGTAGGAAAAGCTACCCGGCCGAGCATGTTGGCATGTGCCAATGGCATGTGTGGCCGTTAGGGCCGTGGCCTTGGTAGGAAAAGCTACCAATGAGCATGTTGGCATGTGCCAATGGCATGCGTGGCCGTTAGGGTCGTGGACTTGGTAGGAAAAGCTACCAGCGAGCATGCTGGCATGTGCCAATGGCATGCGTGGCCAGATAGGGCGTGGCCTTGGTAGGAAAAGCTACCCGGCGACCATGTTGGCATGTGCCAATGACATGCGTGGTCATTTAGGGCCGTGGCCTTGGTAGGAAAAGCTACCCCGAGCATGTTGGCATGTGCCAATGGCATGCGTGACGACTTGGCCTAGGTTGCATGGTTTGTAAGCCTAGGGCGCTATATTTGGCATATGCCAATGGCATAGCGGCTTAGTTTGGCATGGTTGCCAATGAGTGCGATATGTAGTTTGGTTTTGGCGTCGCTGCCATGGTGCGCAGTAGCGGCTTGGTTTTGGCGTTGTTGCCATGGTGCGCGAGCAGCGGCTTGGTTTGGCATTGTTGCCATGGTGCTAGTGTGCGGCTTGGTTTGGCATTGTTGCCATGGTGTGCGTGTGCGGCTTGGTTTGGCATTGTTGTCGTGGTGCGCAAATTGTGCGGCTTGGTTTTGGAATTAGGGTTCGTGGTCGAAAACCTAATCTGGTATTTTGAAAAAATACCCCTATTAATTATTTACACCTGAGTTAATTCTCTTAGTTAATGTGTTGCGGGTAACGCTAGGTCATGGGGTTTTACTATTTTACCCCTTGTTTAAAAACCACCATCAACATTAAGTCCCCTGCTTAGCTTGGAACAGGGGCTTTGTTGCGAGGTAAGCATAAGATGGTGACAGACTATCAACAGCAAAACCGTAAAGAGAATTGAGGAGGCTTGTCTGACCTTTTATAAATAGGATTTGGAATCCTTGCCTCTGGTAGTTTTGCACAAATCTGGAGGTCGGCACAATTGGTGGGGCCTGCAACTTGGGCGACGTTGGGAAGTTGGCGTGAGTTGGGAACCGAGCGTGCTAGGCGGGGACCGGGCGAATGTGGAATCATGGCGTGCTTGCAGCGTGACTTGGCGGCCATTGGGAAGTCGGCGCAATTGGTGGGGCCGGTAACTTGGGCGACGTTGGGAAGTTGGCGTGAGTTGGGAAACCGATTATGCTAGCGGGTGGGACCTAGGCGCAAGGTGTGGAAGCTCGTGCGTGCTTGCCGGCGTGGCCGATGTAAACAAGGAGGAGTTTCTTCGTATAGCAAAGTTTCCTTATCTTGCTTTCCTTTACGTGCGGCTTCAATTAGGGCATTATTCATGCTAAAATCTGGAAGCGTTATGTCCCTCATTGCTTCCTTTCCCTTTTTAAGATTCCGTATTTATACCCAAAAATAATTGCATCGTCTCCTCGTTTGAGAAAAGGTTTTTCTTGTTGGATTTCTCTCTTTGTCATGTCACGCAGATTCGAATCATCTTCTAACCAAATCGGGTCTCCGGATGAAGGCGCGAGGTCCGACTCTTGCATGAGCATCCCAACAAATGTTATTCTAAGTTAAGAAAATCATACCGGTATGTTTTCTTCTTCTTTGGCGGACTGACGTGCACTTTAACACTTGTTGTATAAATGGAAAATTCTCCTTTTGTGCAGAGATATCCTGTTGGAGCATGCGTCACTGTTATCGACGAGGATGACCTAGTTGTCCCCCTTCCTTCAAGTCCGACCTTGTTGATCGCTCGCAGACTTGAGGACGCCGATTTAGGGCTCTCTTGTCATGAATACCCTTCCACAGGTTTGTCGTTTGGGACTCGTATGAGGTGTCTCTCCTCCAATTATCGGAATGTTGGTGGTTTCCCGGTGCGGAAAGAATTCGTGGCCCTTTATACGAGGATATGGAAGACATACGGCCATATTGCTACCAGGAGCGTGGTGAAATGCTGTTCGTCCGCTTTGGTTTCCGTAGTGAACTGTCTTTTGCCAATGATTGCTGAGATGGAGAATGTGTCCATTCACGCTGCTGCGGAGTCAGCAATTCAAAAGTGGGAGAATATGGTTTCCACCTGTGAATCCTTGGAGTTTAACGTTAACTGGTTGCGGCATCGCCTCAATATTGTGAAGGTCGACAAGGCTGGTATTCTCGCTGGTCTGATTCCTGCCACGAAAGCCATGCTGGAAGAGGAGGAAGTTTTGGCCCTGGAGTCTCGGAGGATTGAAAAGTTAACTCGAGATTTGCAGAGTAGGACTGAAAGATATCATGGCCGATTGAAGATGATATTTTGTAGGGATTATAATTTACTAGATGGGCTTTTCTGATTTGCATTATGAGATTTAAAGGCTCCTCTTTCTTTTTTTTTTTTTTTTTGAAGAAATAAAGAGATCATGTTAATCTGTTGGATTGTATTGAAATTCGATAACTGGTAAGAAAGAAAAGTAAAAGCAGAGAGAGTGCCTGGACGTTCACACTTTTGATGTAGCATGTTGAAGGGAAATGATTAGGCGTAGTACGCCTTAAGCCATTTTCCGTTGATGACCGCTTCTAGCTTTCCCCCATCTTCTTTGATAATCTTGTAGTAACCACTGTTATATGCTTTGGTGATTATGTACGACCCTTCCCATTTGGGAGAAAACTTCGGTGTCGATGCATCTTCATTGGATGTGTTTGGCGTTTTTAGCACCGCATCTCCTTCCTTGAAAACCCCGGGTTTTACATGGCCGTTGTACGCCCGGAAATCCTGTTTCGTATGCTTGTGCATGTTCCTCTCGCCCGGATCTTCGGAGTCCAGAGTATCTAGTTCCGCACCCGGCATTGAGTGATTCGGCTTCATTCCACCGGGGTCCGCTCGCCGCGGCAATTCAGCGACGGGATCTTGATTTCTGCCGGGAGGATCGCGTCATGATCAGTAGACGAGGAGTAAGGAGACATGCCGGTGGAGCTTCTAGGAGATATTCTGTATGCCTAGAGAGCCATTGGCAATTGCTCATGCCAGATTCTGGGATTGTCGTGTACTGTTCGGCTGAGTATTCGGATCAAAGTCTTGTTGGTACTTTCGGCTTGCCCATTTCCCTGGGGATAATAGATGGTAGAGAAGACTTGTTTGATTACGTACCTCTCAAGTAGTTCCTGTACTTGCTTGTTAGCAAAAGGCATGCCGTTGTCGGTGATGACGTGTTTAGGTACGCCAAAACGGCAGATGATGTGCTCCTTGATGAATGCCGCGATTGTGGCTCCAGTGGTTCCTTTCAATGACAGCTTCAACCCACTTGGTAAAGTACTTGGTCGCGTTATTATGTACTCATGCTTGTTTTGAGGATGGTGGGTTGATCTTCCCAATGATGTCGAGTCCCCAACTATAAAAGGGCCACGGCTACTTATTGCGTGCAAAGGTGTTGGAGGCACGTGGATGAGGTTTCCGTGAACTGGCATTCTTGGCATTTCGAACGAAAGTAGCCGCGTCGTCTTCCATGGTCGGCGAAGTACCTCTCGTGTATCTCGCAGGAATAGTTTCCGTTTCCCTTGGTGTTCGCCGTGCATTTCTCTTAACATAACCGGGATTTCGTACCGCTCAAACACCTTAGTAGACTTCCCCAAACTCTTGCGATATAAAACCCCATCATGGAACACGAATCTTTTTGGACTTCGCCTTAGCTTGGACGCATCCTCTTTGTTAGTATGAAGAATGCCATCGCGAAGGAAAACAATGTACGGCTCCCGCCGAGTCCCATGTGTGACCGATGTTGAGGACTTCGTCGACATGGGGGCTCCAGCAATTTGGACACGCTTTCGGAGTAATCGGTATTGAGTTTCCATCTCCTACCAATAGTATCCAAGTCGTTGTAAACGACGGTAGAGGGTTACTACTGATGTTATTCCACAGACTTCGGTATGAACATGTTCAAGTCGTTGTTGTGCTTCCTCTTTCCCGAGACACCTTGACAGAGAGCTGTCTGGATTTCGATGATACAGAACACCTTGAAGCATAAAGAAATTTCACAAAGTCTTGAGGTCGATCTTCCCTTGGAAAAGTGAGTTGTTGAGTTCTTGAATGATAGGAGTTCTCCAGTCATCGTCTTCGGCTTTCTCAGGTTGTGAAAGCCACGTTGAAGCTATGGTTCGCCGTTTTACTGTCAGGGTTTCCTCGAGCTCCTTCAAACTGTAGCTTTGAGGCTAGTGTAGCTAAGCATCGGCATGCTTGTTCTTTGCTTACGACCGACATGTGTGACGGTTTAGCTTCGACGAAATAATTTAGTAGTTTTTGTGCTTCACCTGTATGGTGCCAGCGTTAGTTCTTTCAATGCATAGATCCCGTTTACCTGGTTGATGAGTAATTTGGAATCTCCTCTTATCTCCAAACGCGTGGCCCCGGCTTGTTTAGCTAGTGATAGTCCAATGAGGAAGGCCTCGTATTCGACCGAGTTATTGGTGCATGGAAAGTCTAGCTTGAAAGAGTGCGAGAAGACTTCTCCAGCAGAGATACTAGTACAACACCCGCTCCTCCGCATTAGTGCTGGGGGTGGAAGAGCCGTCGAAGATCGCAGCTATGTTTCTTCTTTGACTAAAAAGATATCTCGGAAGGTCTCCGGGAGATCTTCTCGTAACTCTGCGGTGTTTTCTCCGGGAATGCTGCGACAGTCTCGCAAATGACTGTCCTTTTATGGCCCTTTGGGAAACGCATGTTATGTCGAACTCGACACTGCGGGAGCCATTTAGCCTACTCCTATCGGGCGGGGTTTCGAGAGGAGAAACTTTACAGTCTCGATTTGGATACTAGCACCACCTTATTGGAGAGGAGGTAGTGCCCGAACTTCGGATGGAATAAATCGGTGCTACACACGCCTTTTCCGCTTTGGGGTATCTGAGTTCAGCGTCTCTCAACGTCCGATTGAAATAGTATATGGGGTATTCCATTCCTTTGTCGTCCTCTTGTGCGAGGAGAGCTCCGATAGCAGTATCGCTAAAGGCTATATAGAGACATAATGGTTTCCCTCGCATGGGAGGCTTCATGACGGTTGGGGAGGACAGTATTTGCTGGATCTTCTGGTACGCTTTTTGTTGAGACGTAGTCCATGCGAAATTCGCTCCTTTTTTTTAGCAGAGGAGTAAACGTAGTGGTGAGCTGTGCCAGCCCCTATGAAGCGACGAATGTAGTTTACCTTGCCCATGAAACTCGGGAGCTCCTTTAATGTTCATGGCGCAAGATCGTGAGGATAGCTTGCATTTTGACTGGATCAACTTTTATTCCTGCGGCCGTTACTTGGAATCCCAAGAATTTCCCCGAAGAGACACCAAAAGCGCATTTCAAAGGATTCATCTTCAATTTGTATTCGCGGCATCTTTCGAACACTTGTCGCAGCGTTTCTGGATGATCCGTTCGAGTCTTCGATTTAACCACCACATCATCTACGTAATCTTCGACTTGCTTGTGCATCATATCGTGGAAGATGGTAGTCATGGCGGCGTTGGTAAGTAGCGCCGCGTTCTTGTGACCGAAAGGCATTACGGTGTAATAGAAGTTTCCGAGAGGGGTTGACGATCTTACTCGCATCGTGCTCATACATATTTATCCGGTTGTAGCCGCTATATCCATCCATGAAAGAGAACATACCATGTCCACTTTGGTAGCGTCTACCAAAGATGTCGATGTTAGGTAGCGGTAAATCGTCTTTAGGGGCGACATTTGTTCGAGATCTAAAATCGACACAACATCCGATCCGACCATTCTTCTTTTTAACGAGAACGATATTGGCCAACCAAGTAGGATGGTGATTAGGCTTGACAAAACCAATGGCTAGTAATTTTTGGACCTCCGCCTTGATTTGTTCTTCTACGTCGTGTCTCGAATTGTCTTGGAGGCCGCTTGACTGGTTTGGATCCGGGTATCACGTGCGGATGGTGGGTGACCGCTTTTTCATCCAAGCCGGGCATTTCTTCGTAAGTCCACGCGAAGACGTCCTGGTATTCTTTGAGTAGGTCGACTAGCTTTGAGCGTTCCGCAGGATGTAGAGTCGAACTGATCAGGATGGGTCGCGGAAATTCCTCATTCCCTATATTGACATTTTCGAGTTCGTCGGTGGTTAAGTCGGTCCCATCTTGTAGCTTCTGAGGGGCGTCTGGAACTTCCTCTTGGTCATTGTGAAGACATTCTTTCGGGCGGAGAGACCGGTCATGGTCTCCCCGCAATTGCTAACTGATATAATGTGTGAGCTTTCCCTTTTTGCTTCGCCTTGCGGTAAGGGTGCACTCTCGCTTAGTGCGGGCACGGGTTACGCCCGGTGGCGAGAGACCGGCGGGTCTTCCTTCTGAGGAGATGGTGGAAGGTCGGTTTCCTCTGCGGGGTATCTCCAGTTTGTCGCTATCTCTGAGCGATGTCCATTTTGGTAGCAGAAAACTGTGAATCCTGGTCGCCACGCCTTTTGAACCCTCCTTCATCCCATGTGCTTCTACCAGTAGACTGGTGCATAGGGGGACAGTGACGCGGGAATACAAACAACTTCTCCGTTCAATATTGTTTTCAGGCATTGGTGGTAGGTTGAAGGGACGATTTTGAGATTGTACAGCCACGGCCTTCCCAGTATCATGTGGTAGTCTGGTTCTTTTTCAATTACTTCAAACTTCACGCTTGATTGGATTGGCCCTACCGCCCGCCTCCAAGTTGATGTAGCCGTATGTGCTAGTTTGGTTGCTTCAAAATCTGTCATCGTAGTGGGTTGTCGACGATCTCGTTAGGTCGCACCTGGCGGCTTTGAGTGTCTTGAGAGTGATGACATTGGAAGATGCACCCGTGTCAATGAGCGCTCTTGAAACTCTATGTTCTTGACGAAAGCTGTAACATGCAAGGCCCGGTTGTGACCGTCTTCTACCATCATGTCGTCATCGGTGAAAACAATATTGTTGGCGGATCTTCCGGGGATCCATGAGTCCCCGTGGGTGCGAGAACTAGTGATGCGTTTAGTTCTATTCGGTTGATAGCGAGAAATGTCTTTATTCGCCGATCTTTGAAAGGTGCAAAGAATTCACATAAGTTTTTTACCAACATGGTCGCCTCCCGGTCCGCTAGCCTCCTCGTCGAGCCGACGAAACCGTTGATTTGAGAATGCTCATTCGGGATGTTAGTCCCGTGTTCTTGATCTCCTGGGGAGCATGAATCACTTAGCCCCGATGTTAGGTTGATGAGGAAGTCGAGTATGCTGTTAATCGCATCCTTCATTAGGTCCATGTTTTTGGCGTGGATCTCCCGAGCACGCATCAAATCCAGTCTTGGGACATCTTCATTGATGGTATTGCTTCCAGAAATTGAGGAGTTATCATGACCCTGAGCGGGATCAATGTTTGTGGAGATCGCCTGATAGCCGACCATGCTTGCGCGAAATTTATGGATGGAATCTAGAATTTGATATTGTAACCGAAAGATCAATCCTCCCGCTGTGGTCGCCAATTGTTTATGGGTGAAAATCGTTTCTGCCGATTTCTGTAAATTCGGTAGGTGAGTGAGAAACTGGTTCAAACCCTAAACAAATGTGTCGCACGTGAGCACTTTATAGATTCGAGAGATCAATCCGTACAAGTCCGGCCAAACCAAGAAATGGTCATTCCAGACTTGCTTCGGTCACAAAGTGGAGGAGAAGGGTTGATTTGGGGAGGGAAGCAAAGAAAGGTGTTGAGACCAGAATAATTCTGGGAGAGTAGTATCTCGACTTGTATCAGAAAGTAGAAGCTTGGGAAGCTTGCAAGAGATGAAAGCTTTTGGGAGAGCTTGCAAAGTTGCCTTTCTTTGAGAGTGTAGTATTTTCTCTCCGACCGAGACTTGTTGTCTGTGGAAATAGGTAAGACCTATTTATACAAGTCGGGATTGAAACGTACTCGGCCTCATGAAGGAAGAGAGTAAAGGGTGAAATAATGAGAGGAGGTGGTAACAGCAAGGTGTTTTATGGGTGAAAACGTTTCCACCATTATTTCCTCATTTATTTGACCGCTTTATTCCTTTTCACGCTTTCTTAATGTGAGCGTAGTGTACGCTGCAAGCTGTGACCGCCAAACCAAAACCCCGGGAAAGCATCCCCAGTTTGTGTTGATATCTCGAGTATTGGTTGCACCTTGAGTGCAAGTGGCAATGCCATAGCTGCTAGTGGCGTGTGTGGCATGTGCCAATGGCATGTGCGGATTGCCTTGGTGGTAGGTTGCATGGTTTGCAAGTTAGGCTACCAGCGTGTGTGTTTGGCATGTGCCAATGGCATGTGCGGAATGCCTTGGTGGTAGGTTGCACGGCTTGCAAGTTAGGCTACCAGCGTGTGTGTTTTGGCATGTGCCAATGGCATGTGCGGAATGCCTTGGTGGTAGGTTGCACCTGGTTTGCAAGTTAGGCTACCAGCGTGTGTATTTGGCATGTGCCAATGGCATGTGCGGGAATGCCTAGGTGGTAGGTTGCACGGTTTGCAAGTTAGGCTACCAAACTTGTGTGTTTGGCATGTGCCAATGGCATGCGTGGTCAAGTTAGGGCCGTGGCCTTGGTAGGAAAAGCTACCGGTGAGCATGTTGGCATGTGCCAATGGCATGCGTGGCCGTGGCCTTGGTAAGAAAAGCTACCAGAGCATGTTGGCATGTGCCAATGGCATGCGTGGCCGTTAGGGCCGTGGCCTTGGTAGGAAAAAGCTACCAATGAGCATGTTGGCATGTGCCAATGGCATGCGTGGCCGTTAGGGCCGTGGTCTTGGTAGGAAAAGCTACCAATGAGCATGTTGGCATGTGCCAATGGCATGCGTGGCCGTTAGGGCCGTGGCCTTGGTAGGAAAAGCTACCAACAGCATGTTGGCATGTGCCAATGGCATGCGTGGGCCGTTAGGGCCGTGGCCTTATTAGGAAAAGCTACCGAGCATGTTGGCTTGTGCCAATGGCATGCGTGGCCGTTAGGGCCGTGGCCTTGGTAGGAAAAGATACCAAACAGCATGTTGGCATGTGCCAATGGCATGCGTGGCCGTTAGGGCCGTGGCCTTGGTAGGAAAAGTTACCCGGCGAGCATGTTGGCATGTGCCAATGACATGCGTGGTCAAGTAGGGCCGTGGCCTTGGTAGGAAAAGCTACCAAATGAGCATGTTGGCATGTGCCAATGGCATGCGTGGCCGACTTGGCCTAGGTTGCATGGTTTGTAAGCCTAGGGCGCTATATTTGGCATGTGCCAATGGCATAACGGCTTGGAAATATGGCTTGTGGTACGTGTTGGCATGTGCCAATGGCACGTATGGCCATGTTGACCTAGTTGCACGTTTTGCAAGCCTAGGGCGCTATGTTTGGCGTGCGCCAATGGCATAGCGGCTTGGAAGTATGGCTTGTGGTACGTGTTGGCATGTGCCAATGGCACGTACGGCCATGTTGACCTAGTTGCACGTTTTGCAAGCCTAGGGCGCTATGTTTGGCGCGCGCCAATGGCATAGCGGCTTGGAAGTATGGCTTGTGGTACGTGTTGGCATGTGCCAATGGCACGTATGGCTATGTTGACCTAGTTGCACGTTTTGCAAGCCTATGGCGCTATATTTGGCATGTGCCAATGGCATAGCGGCTTAGTTTGGCATGGTTGCCAATGAGTGCGATATGTAGTTTGGTTTTGGCTGCGCGCCATGGTGCGCAGTGTGCGGCTTGGTGTTGGCGCTGTTGCCATGGTGCGCAGTGTGCGGCTTGGTTTGGCATTGTTGCCGTGGTGCGCAGTGTGCGGCTTGGTTTGGCATTGTTGCCGTGGTGCGCAGTGTGCGACTTGGTTTTGGAATTAGGGTTTTGTGTCGAAAACCCTAATCTGGTATTTTAAAAAAATACCCCTATTAATTATTTACACCTGAGTTAAATGCTCTTAGTTAATGTGTTGCGGGTAACACTAGGTCATGGGGTTTTACGATTTTACCCCTTGTTTAAAACCACCATCAACACCTGGCAAGAAAATAACAAAGGAAAAAGTTTATATATGTTTTAATATGAGAATGCTTTTCATTGACAGTGGGAAGGAAATAAAGATTCATATTGAACTGCAACTAGGACTGACTCTTGACTTGTAAAATGATGAATAAGGATTGTAAGAATCTTGCTGCATCACTTCCTCCTGGTACAATACATATGCACTTGCTAAAAAGGGGTATGGATCCTACTTACACCGAGTGGGTTCTTCACGGGGAGAAGATTAGCAATTTTAATAATGTTCATGAAGAGGGAGCAACTCGTCAACGTACTTTCTACCGTGATATGGACAGATGCTAATGTTGAAGGTGATGTCGAACTGTGGCAAGGGGTTTGTGAACCTAGGCGGAGACGAAGGGTTGCCAAACCACGACGAAGAGTTGCCGATGAACGAGATTGAAGAGACCGACTTCCTTTATACCCCGGTTGTACTACACACACAAAGCTAAGCATGACTACCGAGTTGTATAGGCACAAGACAAGAAATGGTTTATCTTGAAGGGATTTTGATGATCTTATCAAGACAATTGGTTCTGTGTTGCCCCTAGGTCATTGTCTTCCTAAATCAACTTATGAAGTGAAAAAGTTGCTGAAAGCTTTCCAACTCACTTATGAGAAAATACACGCATGTCAGAATGATTGTTGTTTGTTTAGAAATGATTTGAAAGACGAGGATGAATGTCCTAAATGTCACTATTCTAGGTGGAAGGAAGACACATCTAACATGGATGATGCTGACATGGTAGACAAGCCCAAAAAGAAGATACCAGTGAAGGTGCTTAGATACTTCCCCATTGTGCCGAGATTAAGGAGAATGTATAAATCAGCAGAGCTAGCTCAGCAGTTGATATGGCACGCGACTCATAAGAGTAAAGATGGGAAGATGCGTCATCCAACGGATTCTTTGGCTTGGAAGCACATAGACACAAAGTTCCCCGAGTTTGCTTCAGAATCGCGTAATTTGCGTCTTGGGCTTGCCGATGGATTTAATCCGTTTGGCGACCTTTGCCCAACCCACGCTTGTTGGCTAAAGATGATTGTGGTATATAATCTTCCCCCTCGGCAGGTATGCAAGGCGACAATATTATTTTAAGCTTGTCGATTCCAGAAAGAAACAACCAGGTAGAGACATCGATATATACTTGCAACCACCGATTGATGATCTCGATTAAGTTATGGGAAACGGCATGGAGGTTTATGATGCATTTATTAAGACAATGTTCAATTTGAAGGCATTATTAATGTGGACGATAAATGATTTTCCTGCTTATGGTAACCTATCTGGATGTACATATAAAGGGAAGTCAGCCTGCCCTCTTTGTGGTGACAATACTCTTTCAACCTGGTTGCCGTTTAGTCGTAAAACTGTTTACATGAATCATAGGATATTCCTACCTCATAATCATCCTCTTCGATCGACTAAGAAGAAAGCATGTTTCAATGGAGAGATTGAGACGAAGGAAAAGCCACATACTATGTCTAGTGCTGAGGCTTTTGAACGTCAGAGCAGTATTGTAAATGACTTTGGAAAAGTGAAGCATAACGAGGTGGAGAAAAGGAAATAGAAAGAGGAAAAGAAGAAGAATAAGAAGAAGAATAAGCAGAAAAAGGGTCAGAGTAGTGCGGAAACAGGTGCAAATGACGGTAAATCTAACTTCGGCAAGCGGCAAAGGCAAGTTGCTACTGATACCGGTACGAGTGCTGGTGCTAGTTCTGGTGCACGGGATGATGACCATCCGATATTCAACAAACGGTCAATATTTTTTGACTTCCCTTACTGAAAGGTAACTTATAACCTCAGATTATCTTCTTTTCAGTCTTACATTCCTATCTGCATGTTAAATCTCATTTATGAAATATACAACTCAAGTGACTTGCTCATACTTTTTATGTTATTCCTTCCTTCCTAGGAATTGTTAATACGACACAATATTGATGTTATGCATACGGAAAAAAACGTCTGTGAGAGTGTCATTGGTACTCTATTGAATATAAAGAACAAAACAAAAGATGGCTTAAAGTCCCGTAATGATCTGAAAAGTATGGGAATCAAAGAAGAATTGCATTTAACAGTCAAAAATGGCAAAACTTGGCTTCCGCCAGCACCATGTAACTTAATCGATAAGGGAAAGGCTGTATTCTATAATAGGATGAGAAATCTGAAGGTTCCATGTGGGTATAGTTCTGATCTTAGGAGGCATTTCTCGAAAGATGGTTGCTTGGGTGTCCTTAAGGCTCATGATTACCATGTTATGATGCAACAAATATTACCTGTAGATTTGAAAGGACTTTTACCTGATGGGCCAAGTAATGCCATAAATCGGTTATGTTCTTATTTTAACGAAATATGCCAAAGGGCAGCTGATCTCACTAGATTGTTAGAACTTGAAGATGAAATTGCTTTGAGACTTTGTGTATGTTGGAGATGTACTTCCCTCCATCATTTTTTGATGTGATGGTACACTTGACAATTCACCTAGCTCGAGAAGTGCGTTTAGGTGGACCCGTACAATATCGTTGGATGTATCCATTTGAAAGGTAATTGTTTCATTAGTATGAATATTTTCTTAGTTATTTTAAGTACAATGTTATAGTTTTGTTCTGTGTAAATGGGAGTTTGGTGCTAATAATTAGAAGTTGGTTTGTCGCAGGTATATGAAGACATTCAAAGAATATGTAAATAATTACGCACAACCTGAAGCATGTATAACAGAGTGTTACCTGGGAATGGAGTGCGTCAGGTATTTTGATGTTCATGGGGACAAACATTCTGAAGGAGGAGTAAATCAAAGCCATAATAAAGACATTCAACATGATTCCACACCGGTAGGGCGTCCTCTTTCTAGAGGTGTTCAAGTGTGTATTGGTAGTGATATGCTAAAGATCGCTCATAGATATGTGCTTTTTAACACGACAGCAATTGAACCATATATAACGTAAGTATGATTGTTATATGTTCATTTAAAATTGTTAGCAGTATAAGCACTTGTGTTTTACGAATATTTTCCACATTAAATTTTTTGTTATTAGAATGCATATGGATGAGTTAAGATCTTCCGATACTTCTAGTGAAGACCAACTCCTTTCCATACACTCGGAAACATTTGCAGATTGGTTAAAGCAAAAGGTACGTGTAACGCCACTTGGTTATTTGTTATATATGTTTGCAATTTATTAGATTCATTTTTCCCGAAAGTGCGTAGTACCTCTTTTTAGCATTACCCACAAAACAATAGTTATATTTCACTACTAGAGATGAATCTGTCATTCACTTCTTAATTAGATCTTACTAAGCCAAAACATAGAGCTTGCGCCCATTACTGTGGTCACTTGTGTTATGCTAACTAAATTTTATTGATAGGTTAAAATGCAAATTGGTCAAGGCATGTCAGTATCAAATACAGTACGGTGGTTGTCACATGGTCCTTTAGAAAAATGTGTATCATATAAAGGCTTGCAAATAAATGGGTCAACGTTTGTTACTAAGGATACTCAAAGAGTCACGCAAAACACTGGTGTTTCAATTGAATCAAAATCTTTAGTTCCATCATCACAAATAAGCAGTGGTTTCTATGGCGTTTTAGAACAAATTCTCTTGTTGGACTACCAACATATGTTTCAAATTCCTTATTCAAATGTGACTGGGCTCACACCTATTTTGGTGTCAAGCTAGAAAAAGGTTTTACATTGGTCAACTTACGTCAAGATAAGAACCAATATCAAAATGATCCATTCATTTTAGCGTCACAAGCCCGACAAGTTTTCTATTCTCGAGAGTCAGATACATCGAATTGGTTTGTGATGTTGAAACCACCACCAAGGGGTTTCCATGAATTAGAGGAATACAATGAACAGAAGACACAAGTTGCCATCCAAGGGAACCTTCAACTCTTGGCTTACAAATGGATGAAGAGACCGAGATTTATGCAAGAACTGATGCTGAACCTATCTTAGTGGTTCCGACAAAGAAGAAAAACAAGAAGAATAAGAAAAAGAAAAAAGAAGTGCCGCTGATGGTGGGTTTAATTACTCTTTTCATTTCCACTGATACTCTGAACCTATTTTGTTTCTTTCATTTTGCTTCAGATTGTATTTTTGCTTTTAAAATGACATGCTATTTATTTCTCTTTAATCATGACTTGCAATATTGTTGGTATGATATGCTATCTGTTTCTCTGGAGATGAACTCCCCTTTTTAACTCCGCCATCATTTCAATGCCGGTCTCAAGCCCGGGTAAAGGAGGAGAGAAAATGGGATTTATTGAGTTCTAAATGCAGATTTTCTGAAATTGGTTACATATAATCATGTCTTTGTATCTCGATGTTGCAGTTTGCTTTTCTGGAATGTCTTTACTTATTTTGCAGTCAATGTCTTCCTATTATTGCAGTTAATATACTTCACAACTTTAAGCATTTGTAGCTTCTTAATGGAATTTGAAATGTGATTGCAGGCCTTGTACAATTCACTAAAACTTCCATGAATCTGGTACTGTGATTATTGATTGAAATGTGATTGCAGGCATTGGACAGAATTCCTTGTATGCTTCAGGAAAAATGGTGCATTTGCTGGTTTTTTTTTTAAGGCTAATTTAAAAATTTGGTCTAATATATAAAAGAATGTAAATATAATTACATGTATAAATGTGGCAGGATGGTTGGAATGTCATATTTGGCTAGCGGAGACTCATGTTCGACTCTCACCAGGCTCTTTTTTTTTTTCATAGTTATTTTTCATTTTACAACTCTTTTAAGGGTTGCAGAAGATCTATTTATCTTTTTCTTCTTATCTATTCAATCTCCCTATCACTTATTATCCTCCACTTATCTTCTTTTCTGTCGTTTTTTCTTTTTCTCCTCCATCTCCCGCAGAACCTCCTCATTCATCTCCTTAACCACGAAAATTTAAAACCCATCAATAGATTGAGCTGAAGATTTCTTCACTACCAACACCTTCTCGATATGTGTTAAGGAAAAGAAGGTTTGATTCTATAACCCATTTTAGGGTTTTATTATTTATTTGATTTCCCATTCTGTTTAACTGCTATTGATCTGAGAATGATGATATAGTTAAAATTAGTCCTAGCTTCAATAGATCTATTAATCAACACTAATCAATCACGTGTAAATTAGCCATCACTGAATTAGGCTTTAAAAACACTTAGGGTTCAGAAATTTTCATAAATTAGGCTTGTGGAGAAATTTTCTTCAATTAGGCTTTAAAAAACACCAATTAGTCATGGGTGGAGGTGTGAAAGATTCTCCAGGTAGCGAGTAGCAGCAACAGTAACATGAGAATGAAAAAACCTAACCGAGTGTGCTATGTGTGAACAAGGGATTCATGAGATAAAAGTGTGTCCTTGGCTCTATTCTAGGTGTAAGCATGTTCCTTGTAATGGTGTGAGAGCATTTCTCGCAATCTAAAACAACCAAAACCTATGGAAAAATGTTTTTCAAGTGCACCATACCTACCTCGCACCTACTTTGAATGGTTTATCGATGCTTCCGACCCTTGCAAAGCCAAGTTGTTGTTGTTACCATCGGTGAAAAGTCATGTGATGCTTGTGGAGAAAATGATCACTCTTTTAAAAATTGTCCACTACACAGTCAACAGTGCTTCTCTTCAACCTCGCAATAACAAACTCAACCTAAAAATATGCAACAATCAACACAATAAGCACATAGCTTACCTGGTCTGTGAAGAATGTGGAGCTTTTACATGGGCCTGAGCTGCTATCTTCATTGCTGCAAAGGAAAAAGTTAAAGTTTCTGCAAATCGAATAGCTGATCTAATTACAAATCTAGGAAAAAGTCATATGTAATAAGATTTCATTTTATGTGTAATATGAATTGGTCTGGACTTGTTTTATCATTAAAATTATGCTATGTTGATGACTTATAATATTGTTTGTATGATATATTGAATGTTTCTCTTCAGATGAACCCCCCCTTTTTAACTCCGCCATTGAATAATTTCATTGCCGGTCTCAAGCCCGGATAAAGAAGGAGAGAGAAGGGGATTTATTGAGTTGGTCTCTAATTCTGCACAAGCGAGAAAACAGGTAACACATTCCTATAATCTCTCGAAACTTTGAGCATTTGTAGCTTCTTCATGACTGTTGTGTTTGTTTTACCAAAATTTGCATGAATCCGCTACTTTGAGCATATAAGTATACACCTCCACTTGTTTCATTCATTTACATTTTGAGATATACAACCTGGTGCTTTGAGTGTTGATTGAAATGTGATTGCAGTCGTCCTTGTATAATTCAGAGAAAGCCTTGTATGTTTCAGGAAAAATGGCGCACTTGCTGGCCATTTTTTTAAGGCTCAGTTGAAATTATTGTTAAATACTAACGTAGATGTCCTTTGAAAATCATACATGTAACTGTGGAATGGTGGTTGGTAGGGCTGTCAATGGATATTCGATACCCGGTAGTCGTTTCCGAATATCCGGATTCCGTTAGGTTAATATCCGACATAACGGTTATCCGATATCCGATAACCTTAACGTAACGGATATCCTTTTATTAACATAACGGTACCGGTTAAGGGAGTTCCGTTAGGTTAATATCCGATACCGTTAGTGTATAACTATATCATAAAATTTTCGGAAATTTTCGATACCTAATACCCTTTAGGTTTACTATTTAGCCATTTGATTACGTCTCTCCTAAGTAAATATCGGAAATTATCGAATATTAACGGAAATTAACGGAAGTTATCGGAAATTATTGAATATTCACGGAAATTATTGGAAGTTTTCTGTATCATGAGTAGATAACGGAAATTATCGGAATAATATCCGATATCCGATAGCTTATCCTTAACCTTATCGATATGGAATTTTGAATTCCGACGGATATTATCGGATACCGGATATCCGATACCCTTAACCTTAACCTTATCAGTATTGCCAATATCCGATGGATTTTTATCCATTGACAGCCCTAGTGGTTGGAATCCCAGTCCTACACAGAGGAGGCCCGAGTTCGAATCTCACCCTAGCCTAATTTTTTTCCTAGTCAATTTTCATTTTACAACCCTTATAAAGGTTGTGAATGTTGATTAAAAGAAAAAGCACAAATCTACCAGTATTGTGAATCCGACAGGATGGTTGACGTCTTGTACTAACACCTAGTAAGCTTGGGTTCGATTCTCTACAAGAACATTTTTCAATTTTTTTTTCTTATCTTCAACGACTCTTATTAGTGTTGTTTTAAAATCATTCACTACCTTTAGGATATGAGTCGTAAATTCTAAAGGTGGTCACTTCTCTCTGCAACCCTTTTCACACAACAAGTTGTGGTTCTGATTCTCGTCACTACTCTTAAGAACTCGTTGGTCCTAAGAGTTGGACATATTTTATTTTGATAACGCTTTTGTTGGAAAAAGTTGTAAAACATACTACATTTTACAACTTTTAATTTACGAGTTGTCAATCTACAGTTGTAGATTACTAATTTTCCCGTAGTGCCACTCTCCATACCATTCCATATAATTCGCATCCGCATGGGAAGTACCATGTTCTGCTTCAAGAAGTCTTCTACTCATTTGGTTTACTTCTTCGGAACGAGCATTCCAATGGCCGATCGCCGGTGCATTTTCATAGTTCAATTTTACCTGTTTGTCCTTAAATTGGGAGGTGGCTACGCTCAGTCTATAACGAGTCTCTCCAGGCACAATTTTTTGGACAATACCGATTTGGCGGAGCGTTCTACGAGGATCTAAAATGACGAACCCGGTTGCATGAAACAAAGGTCCCATATAGGTTGCCACATCAGAAAATACTTTATCATCAACTTCCTCTTCTCCATCCTCATCAAGTTTCAAATATGGATCAAAAACCACATCTTCAATTATCAAAGCATCCAATTTTTTCCTCATGTCGACCATTTCCGTATCTTTAGCCTTGTGTTGGGTCCCTCCAAAGGGGTATCTCCCTCCTGTAGGTTTATCTAGAGTCCAATTTGTATTCCGAGTAGGCCTCAAGCTTTTAAAATGGTCGTAAGCCCATGACTACGGCAAAAAATTAAAATTTTTGTTTATAAATAAGTTATTACACACAAATTAGTATATAAAAGTAAACCAACTAAACATTTTTTATATTAAAACAAAAAGATACCTGGATAAGAGCAACACATCCCGTAATTTGTGTTTCATTCCATCTAGAAGCTTTGCAAACACAGTCCAACACATCAGCAAGGAGGGCGGTGGCCCACGAGTACCTAAGTACCTCGTTTGTTTCCGGATCGAGACTAAGGGTCTTCAACCACTGCAAATAACAAGCATTTACCTTATTGCCTGAGAAATCGGGGAAAAGGACGGTCCCAAGAGCATGCAACAAGTAAGCTATAGTCGTATGTCTAGCTCTTTCTACGTCCATCACCACCAATACCCTATCCGTCTTACGTTTAGAATCCCCAAACTTATCCCTCAGACGACCCAAATTAATCTTCCTTGACATATTAACAACTTCTCTAAGTTAGCCCGGTGCACTAAATTTCCTCTTAGATCTAGGAGGTGCTCCATACCCTATCTCAAACTCTTCTTCCGCTTCATCTTTACCCCACCCAAGACAGTTCTTCGCCAAGGCACAAAGCTCATCAAAAGGCATGGAATTGTTGAAACCCTCAAACACCGCCTTTCCTTCCAAAGCTAGACCAGTGATTTGCTTTGCGTCATCCGGAGTGATAGTCATCTCGCCAAATGGCAGGTGAAAAGTCATGGTTTCGGGCCAAAATCATTCTCTAAAACCACAAACTGTCACAACATCATATGTCTTCTGCAAAGCCTCGATTCCAGACCATAACCCCGAAACTTTTACCAAAGCTATCACATCTGGATACTCATCGTCCAACGACCAAAACTTTGCTTGTTGGTTATTTAGTTTAGGGACCGCTTTATCCGGAAATTACAAAAAAAAAAATGGTTGTAAAAATAATAATCCATAACAAAATGAATATAACATATATGTAATTTGATTTATTACCTTTGTGCCACAAACCCTAGTAGTCCAAGAAGACGTGTAGCCAATCAAGACAGAACGATCTCTTGGCTCACCCCAAGGTCTCTTATTCCTCTTGGGAGGTAAAGCCTCCATAGCATCAATTACTTCTCTTGGCATTGTCTTAGGTCTATAATTCTTTTTTACCTCCTTCTTGTCCTCTTCTTTGCCCTCCTCAACTACCGATTTACCTTTATCAATAGCAGCAGAACTAGAAGTGCCAACTTCAGTTCCTCCGGTAACAAGTACACCTTCATTTCCACCACCACTAGAAGTTCCAACAACTTCAGTCACAACAACTTCAGTTCCTTGAGTAACAACAACTTCAGTTCCCTTAGAAGTGCCAACTTCAGTTCCTCCAGTGACTCCAAATCCATCTCCACCACCTTCTTTTTCTCCAGCAGTCACAACTTCGTTTGCTTTCCTTACGTCTTCACCCAATGGTTTTGCGTGACGAGGTTGCGGAGTCGGGTCGCTACAAGGTGTTACTTATTGGGATCTTTTCTTCTTCTTTTTCCCTCTGTTCCAAGACAAATAAGGCAAAAAACCAAAAGTAGATAATAAATACGTCTGGGAAAATTTGACGGAACCAAACCGTAACACATAAAACGGCTAGGAAAATTGGATAGTCCAAGACGCAAACATAATTACGGATGGGAACATAGTAATAGACCAAGCCGAGAAACCAATTACGGATGGGAACTTAGTAATTGACCAAGCCGATAACAAATTACGGATAGGAAAACCTATACGTTGGTATATTGCTAGTTCACAGCACAACACAGGGCATAAATACGGCTAGGAAATTCCAAGCCGTAATGTAAAAACAGATAGGAAACTGGATATTACGGTCAGGAAATAATGCTACGGATGGGTAAACCGAGACGTAACAATACAACCGCTAAAAAATTATGAACATGGGAGATGATACGGCTAGGAATATCCTTTCAGACCTTTTTGATTTCATTTATCATTTTGGAAAATCTCTTGCCACGAGTCCAGCTAACCACAATCGGCAACAGTTTTCATCAACTTGTTGTACATGAATGAATAATTACTTTTCTACATATTATTTTACAGTAGAACACAATCTAGTTGAAAGAAATTTAACCCACAATCTGGTTGAGCAAATTTGAAGATTTAAAACCTTGTTTTACGTAACTGTGAAATTTCATAAAGAAATTGGAATAACCTGAAATACTCATGTACCTCGAATATAACTTGAATATGTATTGAAATGTTAGGCGTTAACTACAAATCTTAAGATTGTTTTTATTTCATTACAACAAAGTAAGAAACATATTGTTTCGAGAACAAAAGGGCATCAGTTTTTATCCCATAAAAAATTACAAGCTAAAAAAAAATGTAAAGTAGGAGATCTTCCATCTTTGTACCATGACTCAGTTGGGAACCGACACACTTATGTGAACAAGTGTAGGACCTATTTGGTACCTTCTCCAGAACATCCATTTCCTTCTCGTTCATGTTCTCTGAAGGTTTGAAGACCCGGTTAACCTGCAATACAAAGTATTCAAATATCTCAGTGTCTTGGGATAAAGTAAGTACATGACGATATTATGAGATACTTTAATATCAGCAAGTTTTAGACAGTGCACATCAAATGAGGAAGAAAACCCACTGAAGAAGCAAAACGAGGACAAAAATCCATTTGCATCAATGAAAATACAATAAAGATTTTAACAACTCATTGAGAACAAAAAATGTGAAATTAAACTATATAAACTCTGAACGACAGAGTTCTTGAACTCAACCAAGCTCCAATATTCCACTATTGAACAAAAAACGAGCACTCAGACTCCAAAAATTGAAATGCAATGTTTACTAAAATTTGCACATGAAATATAGTAGTTATACCTACAATAGCTTAGTAACAACATCCATTTCACCAAGATACTCTTATCTACCCGTCCTATATTTCTCTGAGACGACAATTGATTAAGTTGAACAGTAGAACGCATAGGCATTGCTGGAAGTTTTGGCAGAGACATGTGATTGTAATCTGCAAAATGACAACATAGACAGTTCAGTGCAGATAGCAACATGTCAACAACTATATGGTAAGCTACACAAATAGAAAACACTGATATAAATTCGGTTAATATGGTAAGCTAATTGCATAATCGACACAAATAGTATAATAATATGATGTGAACCTGCCAACCTGTCAACTTCAAATATTTACATTAGGTAACTACATAACATTCATACATTCACATAAAATATTCTCTTGATTTACACTCATTCATTCCATTGACTGCCATTTAGATGTCAAACCGTAAGTGATGATACATCAATATGCAATATAATACTTGCTAGGGAACATATGACTTTGATTAATTCTTTGTCACCTGTATTACATTACTAATTGATAAAATGCAATTTAGAATATGCATCGTAGAAATTCATATTAGTTCCTGCACATGAATGATCACTGAAGATATACCTAGACACTAGTTCAATTGATATCTGAATGAAGGTATCAAACTGTGTATAAGCATATGAGCTTACTTAATGAGAATTTATCAAGTAGCCATTTGTTCTACTGTCAAAGTGACCCACAAATTAAAAATAAAAAAGTAAGTTTTACAAACTGATTGGCACTACAACAAAGCCTAAAAGGGAAATCCATAAAGTACTTATTTTCCATTTTTTGCTAGAAAAAACATGAGATTGTCGGTCAATTTATCTGAACACATCGTATATTGAATCAAGTGAGCTTCAAAAATTTGTTATTCAAAGTGAATAAATTATAAACTCCCAAAACACATCATGAAAATAGAGACAATAAACCCTAGATTTTAATCATCAAACGAGAAGAAGAAAATAAACCCTAATCTTATAAAAACAACAAAAATTGAAATCCTAATATAAAGATCTGAAAATTCCACTATTGAACAACAAACAAGCGCTCAGGCTCCACAAATTGAAATGCAATGTTTACTAAAATTTGCACATGGAATACAGTAGTTATACCTGCAGTAGCTTGGTTACAACATCCATTTCACCAAGATACCAACCATTCTCTTATCCATTTCCTGCAATAAAAATGAAACGGTTTGATAGCTTATCAATATCGAGCAAATCTAGCTTGTCAAGGAGAGCTAAGACTTGTACATCACTAAACATGTACATCATGTAGGGGATCATTTTGTGAATAAACCATTTTCAAGAACATGCAGTAGACTGCATATTACCTATATCTGTATCATCCTCACCTGAAAACAAAGAAAGACATAGCAACATCAGTGCAAAACAAAACAAAAACAAAGTAAATTAGAGCCAAAACATGTTTGTATTTGCAGGCAGTAAAACCTATATCTAGTACCACAATGAAATTAGAGGGAGGTAAAGATGTTTAAACCATTAGGTTTTGAAGATTGAACTAAATTCATTGATATGAATCAATCATTCAACCACACTAAAGTTATTGAAATTAGGGGATTTAAAGCAATTTAAACCACAACTATCAAACCCTGCCGACCCACAAATTGAATAAAATCTGAAACCCTATATCTACAAAATCAGCAACAACTTTGAGATTCAAAAATTTGCTATTCAAAGGAACAAATTATTCTCTTAGAACACATCATGAAAACATAGACAATAAACCCTAGATTTTAATCATCAAACGATAAGAAAAAATTAACCCTAATCTTTTAAAACAACAAAAATTGAAATCCGAATATAAAGATCTCGAAAATTACTTTGTCAAGAGTGAAAGAAAAACATACCTGAGATGATTGTGAGAAGCGAAACAACAAGCAAGAGCTTCGATCCGAGATGATTGTGAGAGATTCCGTAAGAAAGGGCTTCGATGATTTCGAAGTCAGAGGGCTTCGATGATTTCAATGTGAAATGGGAGCAGAAGTCAATATTTTGGGGATCTCTTATCCTTCTCGTTTGGATGTAGAGGTGAATTTAGGAATATTATCCTACCCCTTGATTCTTTAATTTCATGCTTCATGCGGATCCCTATCAAACGGTCCGAAACGTATTTTATATTATCTCATGCGGATCGCAAACGAACGGCTACGGATCACCAATTATAGGTAAATCAAAACTTGATTTGACTATGAGCTAATGGCATACCCTTCTCGAATTCATTAACTCGACGTATAATGTTAACCAACGATATCAACCAAATAAATCGAGGAATACAAATTCAGGTCTGATTTCAAATGATATTTAATCTCGGTTTGACTATGAGCCAATGGCATACCCTTTTCGAATTCATTAACTCGAAGTATAATGTTAACCAACGATATCAACCAAATAATCCGAGGAATACAAATTCAGGTCTGATTTTAAATGATATTTAACCTCGATTTGATTATGATCCAATGTCATACCCTTCTCGAATTCATTTACACGATGTATAATGTTAACCAACTATATGAACCAAATAATTCGAGGAATACAAACTCAGTCTTATTTCAAATGATATTTAACGATATCGAAAGAATAATTCGGAGTTTCAAAGAAATGCACTTCAAATAAACAACAAGACTAGATACAAAACTATAAATCAGAGATATATCAATCAGTCATGTTTAAAATAAACAAGAAATGAATAAAGTACTTCTTAAATCTCCAGGACACACCCCTAGTTTGCCAAAGTCTCAAGGGATGTCTCACCTAAACATGACCAGATTGCTTGGATTTCTAGAATGAAAAACATATATGTCAGAGAAAGGTCCAGAAAGGATCATAATAAAGAGAGAAACCAAGAAACTATTTGAATAAATATAAGTTTGAAAACTAACAATGTAAGGAAATGTTCCAATAGACCGAAATTCTTGTTGTTTGAAAACACCTCCAACAATCACAAATACCACAAACCCAATAAGAAGCTACACCACATATATAAATGGAGTTAGACCTGATTCTCTCATTCGGTTGAACCGAAGATGGATTATATTTGATCTTATCATCTCGGGTTAAGATATTACTAGAGTTAGACCTGAGTCTCTCATTCGGTTGAACTGAAGTGGATTATATTTGATCTTTTCATCTCGGGTTAAGATATTACTAGAGTTAGACCCGAGTCTCTCATTCGGATGAACCAAAGATGGATTATATATGATATTATCATCTCGGGTTAAGATATTACATGAGTTAGACCCGAGTCTCTCATTCGGTTGTACCGAAGATGGATTATATTTGATCTTATCATCTTGGGTTAAGATATTACTAGATTTAGACCTGATTCTCTCATTCGGTTGAACCGAAGATGGATTATATTTGATCTTATCATCTCAGGTTAAGATATATATTACTAGAGTTAGACCTGAGTCTCTCATTCGGTTGAACTGAAGATGGATTTGAACTTTTTCATTTAATATTCTTGAGAACTGCAATCCTTTTCCTCTTCTTAAATTTACCAATTCTGGGAAAGAGAACTTTTCCTTTCAGTATTCCTTAGAACTGCAATCATTTTCCTTTAGTATTTATTTAATTGGGTTTCTGACGTAATGTTTGCGGCAAAACAAAAGCAATTTGAGAATCTTTAAGATCAAAATTGTGCACAATTTGAAGATATAATACATATAACTCACTAAGACTATGTAAACTTATGTCGAAAACAATGACCGTATCGTGGGCGTAACTACGAATCCTTCTTTGATTTCAACATACTTGCGTAACTATGAATCCTTCTTTGGATTTCAACATACTTTTGTACTGCCCTTTGGTTCTTCGATGACCATTTCTGAATTATTGCGCAAAAATGTCGAAATCGACTCTTTGACGGTTTTAGAGAGAAATTGACTTGTCTTCTATCCAATGTCTTGTAGTGTAGTTTACAAGTAATAGGCATATATATATATATCCATGGAAATTTGATGTACATTTTCTATTGTTTTTAAATTTGACTCGATTTTGTATATGAATGAGACTACATTGTAGTGTGATTCAGGGAAAAAAAAAGAAGAGACTACGTTGTAGTTTGACAAACCAAAATGTATAACTCTGCACTGTCATACTACATGAGAATGATGACCTGACAATTTCAGTTGTCCTTTAGATGATACTAAGCTGCTAACTCCTTTCAAAGAACATAAAATATCTAAGTATCAATTTTAAAAGCAGAGACAAAGCGTTGTACATACATAACTGGACGATCATAACATGATCAAACAAAATATACATAGATGTACCCAGGGTATAAGAGTCAACCGATTCCAACTACAACTGACATATTTTTCAACTATAAACATCCAAAAAACAGGGACCAACACACTGTCTAGGAATTCACCAGTCTTCGAAGGGCTAGTCGCATGAAACCTGCAAAAAGAATGAATGTATTGTTTTATATGTGATGTGATACTCGAAGATCATATGATTAGAGGTTACTCTTCACCACTTGTGCCCATTCACCTCTATGAATTGTTTCTTGAATAGCTGCACCGCAAGTTCACATCGATAACGAGTAGCAAAAGCAGGATTGACTTGACAAACATGAATCTTCCTAACCATATGCTCGATAAACTTGATGGAGAACACCCCACAAGAGTTACTGCATAAATTGTATATGGATCAATCTCCAAATATAAGGTTAAAAATTAAAGGTTAAAAATCAATTTCAAGTAAAGACTGACGTATCATTTTGCTGAGGGGTTTCGCTGTCATATATACACGTCCATGTTCCGTGTTTGCATTCTTTCTCCAAATAACGTTGAATTTGACCGACTTCCGGGTGAATTCTGGCAGAGCGAGTAGTACGATCCGGTTTCATAGAATCATAAATTGTAATTATCTTTTCCTTTACTTGAATAGTGACTGCAACCCAGTGATTCCTCTTGACACAAACTACACCATATACGACATCAGCATTATCCCAAGAGGGTAAACGGTCACTAGGTGGTCCTGGTAACCCAAGTCTCATTTTGTCAACTTTTTCAAATTGACCATCCGCACATTTCTTCGAGATTAATCTTACCACCTTCATCACCCATGCAGAGCTGCCTAGACAATAAGAAATGAAATAAGGGCCCAACAAACGTTGTACGGGCATGTCCAAGAAGGGACCAATTGCGCTTGACTTAAGTTTCTCTTGCTCAACAGGAGACAGCATGCTCACGCACACTCAATAAAACCCTCGGGCTTGAGTAAGTTGTTACTTTGCATGTACTGTTCCTGTACCTGGCAGGGCGAAGATACATCCTACAATACAGAAATAAATAGTTACACCAATAACAACATACAAGTTCTTAGAATTAAGTATTTAAGACAGGCAAGAACACACATTAAAAATATAAATAGTTGCACATTCCAACTAATCCAATAACTACGGCCAACAAATGGCCGGTCTAGTTTCCGCTTACAAGCGGATTATACCAAATACACCTAGAAAGAATAATGCAGAAACGTGGAAAAAAGAGGATTTGCATAGAGGCATCTAACTTGCATGTTTCTTATTGAAAAATTTAAGTATTTATAGGCTGGTCAGCAGATGAAGGAAAAGGCACAAGGAGCTGCTGATGCCATCAAGGATGCTACTGGAATGAAGAAATGAACATTCCACTGAGCATTATCAACCTAACCAAGAATAAGATCAAGTTTTTGTTTTCATTAATTAGCCTACACCATCATATATAAGATAAATACAATAAAGACTGTTTGGTGATCCAATTTAGTTGTTTAATTTTTATTAGCTTTCGGTCATAAGAAAGTCAGTTGATATCAAGTTTGTATCTGAAGTCAACGAACTCATAACAAAAACTAAGTTAGATATGTCCAGTATTTAACTGGATATGAGAATGAGCATATGCCAGAAGAAGGTTAAAAAAAAATACTACCAATACAAAACACTTCCAGAAATATAAAATTACCTGACATAACACATAAAATGAATGGTTAGCCTTAATAGGCTAACTGTCACATATCTACCTTTCAACACCATCCTTAGATACCACTCTTTTGTCCTCCACAATGGCAGCCGACACTCTTTTATCCACATGATCAGCAGATTTCACTTTTTTAGCACACTTCTTCTTTTTCTTCACTCCTACACCCATAACTTGGAACTTACAAACATAATATAGTCGAGATTAGTAATAACATAGTGGTAATTCATATTCTTTTACTCGAAGTACACTCCCGACACAAAGTTATAGTGATTAAGTAAAACTAAGTTCCTATCTACCTAAAACTATGTGCAACACACACATACCAAAGACCAAAGATAAATAATCCTAAAGGTCCATTGACCAAAACAAAGCTAACAAAGAAACAAGACTAAAAGTTGATGAAATACATTATACATGTGAGATGGAGTTAGTAGAAAAAAACATGACTAAATTAAATGCCACCAATTGAAAAATCAACTAGTTTTTACTGTGAGCATCATTGGTATACACAAGTGGAAGGATAGATCCTTCACACTCAACAAGCCAAATAAATGCAATCTTAAATTACAACAGTAGGAACCACTTATGCATCAAATTTTAATATAGGTACACGCCAGTGTTTTAAGTTGCAAAAGAATCATAGTTGATGGCCATACATCAGAAGAAAAAAAAAATACTATGAAAACGTTTAATCCTACCACCAAGAGCCAATGTCATAAGCAGCATACACAAATCAGTCACTACAGTGCCCTCATTTCCCAGAGTCTATTGTAAATTCTAAAATTTGACCCCCACATACCCATTCATTTGTAAAGATTAAACCACAAGTTTGTCATTACAATTAGCATAACTGAAGCATCATTTACACATCTTATCACAAAACATAAAAGATAAGCATGTTGTAACATTTTTTTTTTGATCAATACAACAAAAAAATTTATAAATAGAGAAGAGATACAAAGATATCAGGTGGATCTCATTGAGATACAACACCATATAGCAGCCACAACACTATAAATGTTGGATGATAACTCAGTATCAATACCAACCACCCAAAGCCCTATAACAATAGAAAGAAAGAAAAAAAAAACCCAAAACCAAGATCATACTGCTGCCGATTCACTACGAGATCCCAGAAACTAACATAACAACAGAATTGAATCCTAAAATCAGATTGATGACAAATAATTTCAAACCCTAAATCATACCTTTTTTTTTTGTTCTTGCTTTCTTTGAAGTTGGGTTGACATCTTTGTATCCTGCACTCTCTAATCTCTCCCGTTATCCATATCTTCTTCCCTAATCTCTATCCATATATATATCAGTTCTTCATAGATGGAGAATTGGGTACGCATCGGATTGAATGATAGGGAGATTGACTAAACCTGGGTACGCAGAGGAAACCAAAAACTGATAAAGAATCGAAGAATGAGAGGGAGATTGATTTAACCGAAAACTAAGAAAGAAAAGAAGAATTGAGAAAGAACGAGAAAACAATTTTTGACGGAAATAACAAGAGGACGGAGATAACGAACTATCTGCTGAGTTGGTGCTGACTCAATCGATCTTTTTGCTGAGGTGGTAGGTGACTCTCGGAAGAAGGTGTGGACCTTTTCTACGTAAGGGTATAAACGTCTATAAAACCCCAAAAGTTTATTACCTGTATATTTCATTTAAGGGTGGCATTTTCGGAAGATGGTTTCCAGAAGGGGCTATTTTTACACATTAAAGTCCCAAAAACTCTCCCCCTAGAGCCCCAAAAATAGGATTCTTTCATAAACCTGGGAGACGTACTATTTGAACGTGGATTCAGTAATGTGAAGTTTTTTTTTGATAACCTTGGAATGGGTTGAGTTATGCAAATGTTTTCTTAATAATGAGTAAGCTCCCTTTATATTTTTATTCTCACCCTATCATATATATTGGAAATTATTTTTATGAATAAAAGCCAAACAATGGTGAATTTAAAGCTAACATTTGAGGGATATGTTTTCTTAGAAAGCTCCACGTCAGCATTAAAAATGAGCATATTCCGAGATTTCATCAAACACCATACGAGCATCATTTATCTCAATTCATTTTACATACGTTTCAATACCCATTCTGTTACACACGTATTAATTCCAATAACCATTTTGAAACGGCTTCCCATAAACAAAAATATTGCAACCCAAAGGAAATATTTCGAATGATTTGATAAGAAAATTAACCTTATTCTCCTAGGATGAAGAGAATAAACTCTATGGCGTATTGTGACATCACCTTATTCTAGTGTTTTACAACTAACATGGAGTTTAAGAGATTCTAATCAAATCTCTCAACACTAACAGGAATTTTGAGGTAGTTTTAGAAACTCCCTAAAAATCTCTCGCCACTAACAAAGATTTTAAAACAATTTGACAAACTCCCCACGACTAACGGGGGATTTGCCAACTCTCTTGAAATACATTAAAATCTCCCACCACTAACCCTTGGAAGAATATATTTTTTTAAAAAAATTGGGCCTGAGAGATATTTTCATGGGTGAAATGAGTGCGCGCGTAAGCTTTGGCGTATGTGGTTTTATGACTGAAAAAAATGTATAAATGGGTCTAGCAGTAGGTTTTACTAAGAAAAAACCCGGAGACCCATCCACCGGAAGAATCGAAGGTAACGATGATGTCCCGAAAAACATAAAATTCATCTCTGTACTCATGTCCGCCGTGAAGCCAAATCGAACGCTCGGCAGAAAAACAAAATCTATGCAGAGAATTTGTTTTACAGATTGAAAAGCCCACATAAAAACCAAGCTGATAATTTCACTGAAGATGAATTTACTGATAATTTTACAGATTTATGGAGAAAGATGATCCGAATCTCCAACATCCATACGATTGGTACAAATACGCGAGTACGGCCCATATTCATGGCGGGGAATCGTTGTAGGCGATCCAGTTCGTTCTCATTTATGGGAAGAAGGTGTGACAATGATTCAAGAAGTGAATAGCCATGACCTATGTTGGAAAAGGCGCTAGGCGAGGCGCCAAGCCCATCGCCTGGCCTGGCCTAGGGTTTAAGCGCTCACTAGGCTCCAAAGGCGCCCTAAAAAAATTAAAAAAAAATTGGTCTTATCGTCTCGCCTTGGCACTTTTTTTTTTGCTAGGCACTGGTCCAACGCCTAGTGAACCTTTCGGTCTTAAGCGCTTAAGATATTTTTCATACTACCTCTGGTTTACTGCATGGTGCACCAAAAACTAATTACACGGATCATACTACCACAGGTTCTGGATAGCAACTGAACTTATACATTGACTGTAGATGTAGAAAATCCTACTACTACATCCAAATAATCTCAAATCATACACAGAGAAGTAAAACCAACAAGAGAAGTCGAAGAACACAAGATATACGTGGTTCGGTGTGATTACCTACATCCACGGGGTAAAAGGGATGATCTTATTACTTGGTTCACGATTACAAGATGTATGCTTCTCTCAATACTCTAGGTGTGCTCTCTTTTTTCTCTCCTTTTTTACTTAAACTTTACCTCTCTACATGACCTCTATTTATAGTCATAGATGGTGATACATCGATATTACGGTGTTGGTCCTGGTGTAGCTTCCTCGATGTTCTTCTCGGGCGATTAGCTGATGCTTCGGTCGATCTGCGCCTTTACTCGAGTCGAGATATCTAGCCGAGTGATGTCCTCATCCGATGTCGTTTGCTTAGTGGAGACGACCGACGTCGCCCTATAGGTTCCTGGCCGAGTCTTACTTTGACCAAGCTCTTCTTATCTCCTCACCAACTTTGTCAGCGCATTTATTATCCTCGAACTTGATGGGCATCACATCAGAACTTTCCTCTTCCTTTATGCCGATTTCACGGGCTGTCTCGATTCCTCTTTCTCGCGCCCAACTGAGATGATTCAATGCTTCTAGTGCTTGTTTCTTTTGGTACGTCGTCGTCTAGGATGGTTCCACCTGTACCTGTGGATTATTTACACCTACATTTATGCCCCTTCTTCCGCTCGTGTGATCGGCACGAGGGGAAGAAACCGCCTCGTCTTCCCACGTCTTCGGCCATGCCGGGTTTTACGCCATGCTGTTCCCCACTCTCTTCAGTTATTGCAAACGCTTTACCTTCCTCGACGGTTACCACAGATGAGGTTTATAAGCCCGACCCTTAAACCTTGTTTTTCTTTTATTCCTTCCTTAGCAGTTTTTTCCTCCCTCCTCCTCTGTTTTTCTCCACATCTTCTTCATCATCATTGGATATACTTTCAGCAGGTTTTCTCCCCTCTTCCTTCACTATCTCAAGCTTTGTCTACTGTTTCCTGTTTCCGTGCTGCTGCAACTTCCGTTTCCGGTCATATCTTCACCTTTCCTGCCGTTTCTTCAACTAACTCCCATGGCATCTTCAACTTCTTCTATGACGGAAAAGAGGTGCGTGAGTTATGTCTTTTCTGACGAAGACGGTGTACCGCTTGATTCTCTGTTTGTTGTTGAGATCCCTTCTAAGCACGATTATCGTGCTTTGGATTCTATCTTTTCTGATAATCCTTTTTCGTTTTCATGTAGGACTGATAAGAGAATTGCAAAAGATTTGACGGATGAGCAGTTCGTTCAACAGTTAAAAGATGAGTTCAGCCTCCATGGTTATTGATGAGTGTCGTAACCACAACAAATTAATCAAGATATTTCCACCTAATTAACAAGTAATATAGTGTAGTCAAGTTCGTTCCCACGAGGAGCAAGAGATTCTAGTTGTAAAATTGTCACGAAAGGGGGGAATGTATAAAGCAAAGAAAGTAAATAAAGCAATTAAAAGTTAAAGTTGAAATCAATAAGAGAGACAAGATCAAGGAATCCTTCTTCGTTGCAAAACAATGATTACAGTTATGTTCTTTTCTACTTGTTATTAGTCACAGATTATCACCAACCGTAGGATAGCAGGTCCGCTTAGCTAGCCCCAAAATCCTTTATTTCACTGAGTAACAAGTCTGCTTAGTTATCAGATTCTATTCAAAAGAACCACCTTGAGGTCCGCTTACAAGATGTAATTCCCTGAATGCATTAAGATTTATGAATTTAGGTTTAGTACTAGTAGTTAAACTCGGTTCGCTTGGTTCACTTTCTAGCGTTGTTTCTACACACAATTGCTCCACGGAATCCCTCCGCAAGGTCTCGTGTTTTCTACTTGTGTAAAGTGTCGAGAACGATTACGTATTCCCTAACTTATACTAGATATAGATCAATTAACAAATCAATTTAGCGTGCACTCCAAACAATCTATCAATCAATCATGAATGAATAAACATTCCTATTAGTAAAAACAATCGATAATCATGTGAAAAACCTCAAGATAGAATTGAAACAAAACTCAAATCATGTATTAAGAACTAGGAATTCATCCTCAATCAATAAGAAAATTAGCTACTCATGCTTTTGAAATTCACACAAATAATAAATATTAAAAGGAGAATTTTCAAGTTCACACAAATAATTAAGAAGAAGAATCTTAGAAAAGCAAGCAAAAACACAAGTGTTGTGTGTGTAGAGAGGTGTAGAAAAAGATGTAGAAAACTTCTCTATTTATAGTCTTCAATATTCTCCAACTCTTCCAAGGATTAGAATCCTTTTCCTTTAGCAATTCAACTTCCAAATTCAAGTCTTTCTCAACTCTTCATCTTCTCTTTCCAAATTTGAGCCAAATTCTCTATCCAATTCCTAGTCCAAGTCTTCACACCCATGAAAGAAGTCCATAGAAAATTCTGGAATTTTTGCTCGCCGGAAAACTGGGATTGTGGCCGGAATAGTCGCCGCCGGCCACCTGAAAATTTCTCCGTCAAGGGAATATTCAACGGAATATTCCGTCAGTCCTCCGTTAGGACTAACGGTCAAACGGGTCAACCGTCAGTCAACTGTTAGTCAAGGAGAAGGAGTGAGTCAGAACCGAGTCAGCATTTAACTCAGCTGACTGGTCTTACTGGGGTGAGTTGAGTCGCTGAGTCACCGAGTTATCCGAACGAGCCACTGAGTCAACTTATCAGAACTGAACTCCAGCCGAGTTCTGTTTGTATTCTGGTGATTCCCGGCCGAGTTCAGGCCATTCTTTCCTTCATTCCCTGTTAAGAAATCCTACGCATTCATCTATTGAGCAATTTCCATTCCCTGTGACTTCTGAATAACCACTCATTCTCACAACAGCAGCTTCGGCCACCATCAACTTAACACCACAACCACCATGCCCTGTACAACACCAACTCTCAGTCACAGCTGCACTACAACTGCGAACTCCACTTGCATATAAGCTGCATCCTGCAAAACCATTCAATCCCAGACCAGCTTCACTGGCAACTGCCATCAACATCTACACATTGCAGCATCAGCTCAATCGATGCTAGGAGCATCAACACCTCAGACCACCACAAACCCATATCTGTAACAATCTCGCTCAAACCCAGTCTCAATAGAACCGGCAGCAACAATTCCTTCTCGATCTCAGTCCGTTAAACATCAAACTCTTCCCAGCCATTGCAACTTTACCTGCACTGCAATACACAGCACACCATACAGCTGCCACTTCAAACTGCAAACCACCAGGTTCAGGCCAACACTAGCTTGTCCTTGCTGCTTCACATTCCATCACTGTACACCACATGTTTCAGTTTCTTGGTTCAACTGCAACCAACTCATTCCAAAGCAATGCCATCCAATTGCATCTTCATTCTCCATCCAACCCATTGCAGCACCAGCCTCAGGATTACTTTTCCATTCAAAACATAGAGCAACAATACTCATTCAAACCAACCTATCTCAACAGCATCTCTTCCCTTCTTAGCAATCACCTTCTGAACCAATTGCTAATCATCAACAAACTTTAACCACCATCCACAGCTTAGATAGAGCACTGACATACCCCCTCTTCATCTCTGAGTTCTTCTCAGCTACAACCTTCAATAATAATCGAATCAGACTAACCCTACAATAACAGAACCACCTCTAGAAACCCATTGGTTCAACAACAGAACCTCAATCTCAACATCAATTTCGACTCAACCTCATGCCAAAACCCAACAGCATCTGAGATCGATTCCAGCAAATCCCATCACCGAACTCAAACCAACAAATCTGAGAGCAACCCAACTTCTCGATTTCTCCATCTCCATGTCTTGCTCATCACCAGAACCCATCGTTGCAGATCGAACCCATAATCAACAGCGCCTTTCTTCTCTGCTTCTTCTTCTCAATCTGTTCTTTAAATAGCAGCGGCTGTACTGCTTTTCTCTACAAATCGAACAATACCACTATCAGTAGCAATTTCACATTTCTTCCTCACCTCGATCTTCACAACAGTCGATAAACACTCAGCTCTAAATCTCTGTTCTTCATTTCAGTTTTCAGACGAACAACAGCAGCCACTATGTTATTTCTCTTCTCAGTTTTAGAAACAAATGATTGAGCATTGATTTCTTTAGGGTTAGGAAGTAAAAGCTGGGTCTGGATCCGGATAATATTATGGGCCTCACAATGACATCCCCAGTTAGCTAATAGGTGCCACAAGCGCCTAAGCTGGTGCCCTCAACACTTCCTCACAACACAGGTTATCCCTTAACTTTGAATCGGCTGTATTTAGTGCTCCTTCAAAACAGAGTTGCCCCTTAACCTTGACTGGGCTCCAGATAGTGTTCGCCTGTAAAATGACCTTTTTTCCCTTTTGGCTCAAATTGAGTGATTTCTTATTCTTTTCCTCCGTGCGACTCCAAAGTAGCTATAAAACTCAAAACAAGCATAAAATACATAATTTACAAGAAAAATAGCAAAGAAAGCATAAACAATAGATAGTAAATAGGATGTATTCTACACCCTATCAAATTCCCCCACACTTAGACTTTGCTAGTCCTCGAGCAAATCAAACTAAAACTCACAACTTCAAAGCGTTCAAGCGTCCCAAGCATCCAAAAAGCTATGAGGACATAGAGTTTCGCATGCTAGTAATAAGAAGTTAGAAATACTAAAGAACATATTCTCATTCTTAAATGTTGAGTGAGAAATAACCACACCATAATGAGAGAATGCGTGTTTGAGAAACGACCAATAAGCATTTCGCCTCGACTTCTGCCTCACCAAAAAGGATTTTATGATAATTACACTCAAAAAGACGGCTTTTTATGGTTCTCACATGTGTGCGGTAGGAATGAAGAGAGAAATCTGCGACACGTTGAATGGTGGGAAGGACAACTTCCGAAATATTTTTAAAAACCCACATCTTTTAATATTTTGAAAAACCATTTTTCCGACGATCTCTAAGAAAGGAAATCAACCATTTATTATTGAGGATGAGATTACTTACTCACCTTCACATCCGATCGCCAATTATGATAACACCATTCTCACGGCATCCAATAGAAACGTCTTCCGCTCCTCGCCTTGATCTTCATGGTCTTCGTCTTCGGTTTCAACTATTAATGATAAACTCTTGATCTTCGTAATTCCTTGACAATTTGTAACTCTTTTACCTTAAAACCTTGTCGCTTGAAACTTCCTTATAAATTTTCCTTCCCCACGGCTTATTAAATAAAAACAAAACAAATATTTCTCTTTTTTTTTTTTTTTTATTTAATTTTCATTTTTTTTTTTTTTTTTGTTTTTAAGAAATTTTCATTTTTTTTTTTTTTTTTGAAACAAGAGAAATAAAATACAAAAAAATAAACCATGGCCGTGGGAGAAGTATTTTACCGCTTGATTCTTCACAACTTGTATCGTCTTGAAATCATAAACTTCAAAAATTCTCACCTTTTAATTTTTCTTCGCTTTCATGAATAAGTCTTCATACTTGGATATAAAATTACCTCATTGTATTGTAAGTCTTCAACATATATGTGAAATCTGCCCTTTGTATGTTGCTTTACTTGTATTTGAAATTTGCTCTTTTTCCCGTTCCGTTGCTTGTAAACCTTAAACTTTTTCCAACTTTCCTTGTAGATTTTGATGTCGCTCCTTGTTGATGATGATGGTGTTTCTATGGACCCGTTGTTGTCGAGAGAGAGAATGGTGCTAGCTGCAAATCGAACTACAAGAAGGTGGCTTTCATCTATAGACGTCACCCTTATGATTGACAAAATTAGCACTCAAGAGATCAAAGAGTAGTGCTTCTATTGGTGGGAGGTTGGGTAGCTCACCATTCTACCCTAATTAACGTATGGTGACACACACTCAAAAGAAGCTCTTTAGTAAATGGAAGAATTCTGGTCGGTGCCTCTCATGATATGAATACGGGTAGTCTCCACTAATGATTGATCAAAGAACTCTAATAATGCCCTTCTCCCCGCACCAAATTCGCATCACCGGCATGATTAAATCCATTATTTAACACTCTAACAAGCAAGAAATCCGAATGTAGTTCTCTAACATTTCCAAGTTCAATTATGTCGGTCAAAATCTCTATGTAAACATACCTAGAAGTATGCTAGTGACTCTAAAATCTCTACAAGTTGGAGTTTTTAAGTAAAACTTTTTTTTTTTTTTTTTTAAATTTTTTTTAATTTTTTTGTAATTTTTGTTTTAAAAACATGCTTAACCACTCCCCCACACTTAAACCTTACATTGTCCTCAATGTAATTGAATCCTCCTAGTAAAGTCAAGGTGGGAAATTTTAACATGATAAGGAACAAGAAAAAGAAATAACAAAAAGCAAAAAGATAAGAAATACAAAACCGATGGGTTGCCTCCCATTAAGCACTTGTTTTAAAGTCGACGGCCCGACTTAGCTCTTGCTGCACATTACTCCTCCAGAGGGAGTGAATCTTGAAAGCCAATCACGTCCACATGCTCCGTTGGAAAGTTTTCATAATATGGCTTTAACCTATGGCCGTTGACTTTCAAATGTTGCCCTGTTTTGTCACTAACAATTTCAACTGCACCATGATCATAAACATTAGTAACAACAAATGGTCCCACCCAACGGGACTTAAGCTTACCCGGAAATAAACGTAAACGAGTATTAAATAAAAGAACTTTTTGCCCCACAACAAAACTTTTCCGCGAAATCATCTTGTCATGAAAAAGCTTAGTCCTTTCCTTGTAAATCCGAGCACTCTCGTAAGCATCATTACGTATCTCCTCTAACTCATGTAGTTGTAACTTCCTTTGTTTCCCCGCTTCATCATACTCCATGTTGAATTTCTTTATCGCCCAATAAGCCTTGTGTTCAAGTTCAACCGGAAGATGACAAGCCTTACCAAAAACCAACCTATATGGAGACATACCAATCGGTGTCTTATACGCCGTTCTATACGCCCAAAGTGCATCATTGAGCTTAAAGCTCCAATCTTTCCTTGTGGTATTCACCGTTTTCTCAAGAATGGACTTGATCTCACGATTTGAAATTTCCGCTTGTCCACTAGTTTGTGGATGATAAGGCGTACCAATTTTGTGTGTTATGTTGTACTTCTTGAGGAGAGCGTGGAAAGCCTTCTTGAAATGTGAGCCTCCATCGCTTATCACCACTCTTGGTGTACCATGCCTATTGAAAATGTTTTCCTTACAAAATCACAAACAACTTGAGAGTCATTAGTTTTGGTGGCTCTAGCTTCCACCCATTTCAAACATAATCTACGGCAAGAAGTATATAAAAATTTCCATTCGAATTGACAAAGGGCCCATAAAATCAATACCCCACACATCAAAAATCTCAACGGCGAGAATTGGTGTGAGTGGCATTTGATTTCGAGCACCTAGATTGCCCGTTCGTTGACATCTATCACACGATTTACAAAAATATATGAATCTTCAAACAAGGTGGGCCAATAAAATCCACTATCGAGAACTTTGAGAGCGGTACGTTTAGAACCAAAGTGGCCACCACATGCAAAAGTGTGGCAAAAGGAGAGGATGGATTGAAATTCGGAGTTAGGTACGCACCTTCGCATTATTTGATCAACGCCATATTTCCATAAGTATGGTTCATCCCACACATATTGTTTAGATACCTTCTTAAGTTTCATCTTTTGGAAATTAGACATTGTACTAGGTACCTTCCTCGTCACCAAGTAATTCACTATATCCGCATACCAAGGTGTAGATTCTTCCATGGAGAAAAGTTGTTCGTCCTAAAGCGGTCATGTAATGGAAGTTCTTCTTGAGACATAACAAGTCTACTAAGATGATCCGCAACGGTATTCTCCACACCCCTCTTATCACGAATTTCTATGTCGAACTCTTGTAACAATAGGATCCACCGGATTAATCTTGGCTTAGCTTCTTTCTTCTTTATTAAGTGTCTTAGTGCGGCATGATCGGAATACACAATAACCTTTGTACCCACCAAGTATGATCTAAATTTTTCCAAAGCAAAAACTATAGCCAATAACTCCTTTTCCGTGGTAGAATAATTGATTTGTGCATCATTAAGGGTTCTAGATGCATAGTAGATAACATGGGGTAACTTGTCCACTCTTTGACCCAAAACGGCTCCAACCGCATAATCACTAGCATCACACATTAATTCAAATGGAAGATTCCAATCCGGTGATTTGATAATTGGCGCATTTGTCAACATCTCCTTTAATTTGTCAAAAGCATCCTTGCATTCCTTGTTGAAGTCGAAAGGTACCTCCTTTTGTAATAACTTGCACACCGGCATGGAGATTTTGGAGAAATCCTTGATAAACCGCCTATAGAAACCTGCATGACCAAGAAAAGAACGGATCTCCCTCACCGAAGTGGGATATTGTAAGTTTCTTATTAAATCTATCTTTGACTTGTCCACTTCGAGCCCTCGAGAGGACACAATGTGACCAAGTACTATGCCGTGGTTTACCATAAAGTGACATTTCTCCCAATTAAGGACAAGGTTTGTGTCTATGCATCGTTTAAGAACTAGTTCAAGGTTGTTTAAACAACCATCAAAAGAATTGCCATAAACACTAAAGTCATCCATAAATACCTCGATGATGCGCTCCACATAATCCGAGAATATACTCACCATGCATCTTTGAAAAGTAGCCGGCGCATTGCAAAGGCCAAACGGCATCCGTCTATATGCAAACGTTCCAAACGGACAAGTGAAAGTGGTCTTCTCTTGGTCCTCCGGTGCAATAACAATTTGATTGTATCCCGAATAACCATCCAAGAAGCAATAATAAGAATGCCCCGCTAACCGCTCCAACATTTGATCAATGAAAGGTAAAGGAAAGTGATCCTTTCGGGTTGCGGAATTAAGCTTTCTATAGTCAATGCACACTCTCCAACCGGTTTGAACTCTTGTAGGAACAAGTTCATCGTCTTGATTGCGAACAACCGTGACTCCGGATTTCTTTGGTACCACTTGAACCGGGATAACCCACTTGCTATCGGAAATTGGGTAGATTACCCCCACACTTAGCAATTTGAGTATCTCTTTCTTCACAACCTCCATCATGGGAGGATTAAGCCTACGTTGAGTATCAAGTACCGGCTTCACGTTTTCTTCCATTAGAATCCGATGCATGCACATGGATGGACTAATGCCCTTGATATCCGCAATTGTCCAACCAATAGCCGTTTTGTGCTCTCTCAAGACTCTAAGCAAACGGTCTTCTTGTACCGGTGTGAGGTTCTTAGAAATAATCACCGGAAGCTCATCTCCATCTCCCAAGAAAGCATACTTCAAATGGTCCTAAGTGGCTTCAATTCTAGTTTGGGCGCCTTCACAATAGATGGTACAAGTACTTCATCATTCACGGGTAAAGAAATATATGAAACATTACCCTTTTTAGCTTCTTGTGATGTCTCCAAGGCACCACACATCTTTACCAATTCATTGGAGATTTCAACATCCAAGTTAGACAAGCCGTGGACGTCCAATTCAATGCTCTTTTGCAACACCACATCAAGTTCATCCTCTCGATTCAATTCCACCATTTGTTGCGCTAATGAATCAACCACATCAATGGAGTAAACGGAATGCACATCACTTGGGTAACGCATGGCTTCAAATATGTTAAAGTGTATTATCTCCTTGTCGAATTCCATAGTGAGTGTACCCATATCCACATCAATCTTTGTCTTTGCGGTTTTCATGAATGGCCTCCCAAGAAGTAAAGAAGTAGATGCTCGGTTCTCATTGTTATCCATATCCACCACAAAGAAGTCCACCGGAAAAATAAGCTCATTTACTTGCACTAGCACGTCTTCTACAAGTCCCTTTGGATATATGTTCGACTTGTTTGCTAATTGGATAATAACTCTTGTCTCTTTCAAAGGTCCAAGATTCAAGGAGTCATATATATCGGCCGACATCACACTAATGGAAGCACCCAAGTCAAGTAAAGCATGTTCAAACCTTTGCTTACCAATAGTAATTGGCACCGTGAAACCACCGGGATCCGTGCACTTTGTAGGCATCTTCTTCAATAGCATAGCCGACGCACTCTCACCAACTTTAGTAATTTTATTATCAAGCAACCTATCCTTCTTTGTGCATAATTCCTTCATGAACTTCGCATACCGTGGCATTGTCTTAATGGCCTCGATGAATGGGATGTTGATTTCGACCTTCTTGAAAATATCCATGAGTGCCTTGTCTTGAGCTTCTTTCTTAGATTTAGCAAAACGACTAGGAAAAAGAGGTGGAGTAGTGAAAGTAGGAACCGGTTCCTTGGATGGGTCGGTTGGTGTTGAATTCTCCTTTGGTGCGGCTCCCTCCTTATCTTTGACTACCTCTTCACTAGCTTCTTCATGATGACGTGGACCCTCCACTTGTCTTCCACTTCTTAAAGTAACCGCATTAACATTCTCTCTTGGATTAACAAATGGTTGCGAAGGAAGCGTTGTGGATGCTTGAGATTTCAATAAGTTCACATCGGTCGCCAATTGTCCCATTTGAGTTTGTAAATCCTTGATTGCCGAATCGGTCTTTTGTTGTTGTTGTTGAACCAAAGTGGTGATACCTTGCATACCTTGCATCAATGCATTAAGCTTATCATCTATCGAAGATCCTTGTTCCTTGACTTGTTGTGGTTGGAATTGTTGTTGAGGTTAGAAACGTGATTGTTGGAAACCACCTTGTTGTGCATATGGATTAGGAGCCGCTGCTTGCTTGTTCGCATAACTAAAGTTAGGATGATCCTTCCACCCGGGATTGTAAGTATTGGAATATGGATCGTACCTTGGCCTTTGATTTGGATATAAAACATTAACTTGTTCGGTCTCACCATCCGGAATAATTACCGCGGCCATCCTTTGCATCATTGTCTCCATGTTACTCATTCTTTGATCAAGATGTGATGATGAATCACTAACTTCATGCACTCGCCTAACCATGGGTTCATCCCTTGTGTAGAATTGTTGCGAGTTTGCAGCCATACTTTCAATCAACTCTCTAGCTTGGGTCAAAGTCTTGTTCATTAGTGCACCACCACCCGCGGCGTCAAGAAGAGATCGATCACTTGGGTGGAGAGCTTCATAGAAGTATTGGAGTATCATAACATCACTAAATTGATGGTGTGGACAGCTTGCCACCAAACTCTTGTATCGCTCCCAACATTCATAAAGTGACTCTCCAACATGTTGTTTCAACCCACAAATCTCCTTGCGAATTTGAGTAGCTTTAGATGCGGGAAAATATCTCTCGAGGAAAAGTTTCTTCATCCCATTCCATGTTGTGATACTTCCGGAAGGTAAATAATACAACCATTCCTTAGCATTGCCCGCCAAAGAAAACGGGAAAGCTTTCAACATTGCTCCATCCGCATTAGTCTCCGGTGGAAGCATGGCCATAACTATGGTATAGAAGTCCATAAGATGTTTGTTTGGGTCCTCATTCACCATGCCATGGAACTTTGGTAACTCCCTAATCAACCCCGGCTTGATCTCGAAAGTTGAGTTAGTTTGGATACACCATTGTTGTGTGTCAAGCTTGTGAGAAGCTAGGTCCTTGAGTGTACGATCAGCCATTATTTCTTCCTCTTTGTCCGAATCTGTGAATTCACTTGATGAAGAAGGAGGAAGTGGAGTGTTAACCGCTCGAATGAAATCCTTTAATTGAGTGCCGGATCGAAGACGTATTGGACTCGGTCTGCCCTCTTTAAGCATTCGCCAAAGGTATAGCACCTGAAATAAGATTCTCGAAAACTAAGTTAGATACGGTATAGAATCTAACAAAGCAAGAATAAAGCAAAAAGAAAAACAACTAAAAATCGCCCGTTGCTCCCCTGCAGCGGCGCCAAAATTTGATGAGTGTCGTAACCACAACAAATTAATCAAGATATTTCCACCTAATTAACAAGTAATATAGTGTAGTCAAGTTCGTTCCCACGAGGAGCAAGAGATTCTAGTTGTAAAATTGTCACGAAAGGGGGGAATGTATAAAGCAAAGAAACTAAATAAAGCAATTAAAAGTTAAAGTTGAAATCAATAAGAGAGACAAGATCAAGGAATCCTTCTTCGTTGCAAAACAATGATTAAAGTTATGTTCTTTTCTACTTGTTATTAGTCACAGATTATCACCAACCGTAGGATAGCAGGTCCGCTTAGCTAGCCCCAAAATCCCTTATTTCACTGAGTAACAAGTCCGCTTAGTTATCAGATTCTATTCAAAAGAACCACCTTGAGGTCCGCTTTACAAGATGTAATTCCTGAATGCATTAAGATTTATGAATTTAGGTTTAGTACTAGTAGTTAAACTCGGTTCGTTTGGTTCACTTTCTAGCGTTGTTTCTACACACAATTGCTCCACGGAATCCCTCCGCAAGGTCTCGTGTTTTCTACTTGTGTAAAGTGTCGAGAACGATTACGTATTCCCTAACTTATACTAGATATAGATCAATTAACAAATCAATTTAGCGTGCACTCCAAACAATCTATCAATCAATCATGAATGAATAAACATTCCTATTAGTAAAAACAATCGATAATCATGTGAAAAACCTCAAGATAGAATTGAAACAAAACTCAAATCATGTATTAAGAACTAGGAATTCATCCTCAATCAATAAGAAAATTAGCTACTCATGCTTTTGAAATTCACACAAATAATAAATATTAAAAGGAGAATTTTCAAGTTCACACAAATAATTAAGAAGAAGAATCTTAGAAAAGCAAGCAAAAACACAAGTGTTGTGTGTGTAGAGAGGTGTAGAAAAAGATGTAGAAAACTTCTCTATTTATAGGCTTCAATATTCTCCAACTCTTCCAAGGATTAGAACCCTTTTCCTTTAGCAATTCAACTTCCAAATTCAAGTCTTTCTCAACTCTTCATCTTCTCTTTCCAAATTTGAGCCAAATTCTCCATCCAATTCCTAGTCCAAGTCTTCACACCCATGAAAGAAGTCCATAGAAAATTCTGGAATTTTTGCTCGCCGAAAATCGGGATTGTGGCCTAATCCGGCGGAATAGTCGCCGCGGCCACCCGAAAATTTCTCCGTCAAGGGAATATTCAACGGAATATTCCGTCAGGTCCTCCGTTAGGACTAACGGTCAAACGGGTCAACCGTCAGTCAACTCGGTTAGTCAAGGAGAAGGAGTGAGTCGGCCGAGTCGGCATTTAACTTTGCTGATCGGCGGTCTTGCACAATGATTGTGCTTGGGGTGAGTTGAGTCGCCGAGTCACCGAGTTATCCGAACGAGCCACCGAGTCAACTCATCGAATGAACTCCCGTAGAGTTCGGCTTTGTATTCTGTTTACACTCGATTCCCGCCGAGTTCGAGGCCATTCTTTCCTTCATTCCTCGTTAAGAAATCCTACGCATTCATCTATTGAGCAATTTCCATTCCCCGTGACTTCTCCAATAACCACTCGTTCTCACAACAAGCCGAGCCATTGAATACCATAGTTTCCTTAACACCACAACCACCATGCCAACCTTACAACACCAACTCTCGATCACACAGTGCACTACAACCGCGAACTCCACTTGCATATAAGCGCATCCCGAAAACCATTCAATCCCAACACAGCGGCTTCATCGGCAACCGCCATCAACATCTCATTATTGCGGCCATCACCAATTGATGCTAGGAGCATCAACACCTCGGACCACCACAAACCCATATCCATCCCATAACAATCTCGCTCAAACCCCGGCCTCAATAAACCGCAGACAACAATTCCTTCTCGATCTCAGTCCGTTAAACATCAAACTCTTCCCAGCCATTGCAACTTTACCTGCACTGCAATACACAACACACCATACAGCTGCCACTTCAAACTGCAAACCACCAGGTTCAGGCCAACACTAGCTTGGCCTTGCTGCTTCACATTCCATCACTGTACACCACATGTTTCAGTTTCTTGGTTCAACTGCAACCAACTCAATCCAAAGCAATGCCATCCAATTGCACTTCATTCTCCATCCAACCCATTGCAAAGACTGACCTCAGGATTACTTTTCCATTCAAAACAGAGAGCAACAATACTCATTCAAACCAACCTATCTCAACAGCATCTCTTCCCTTCTTAGCAATCACCTTCTGAACCAATTGCTAATCATCAACAAACTTTAACCACCATCCACAGCTTAGATAGAGCAATCGACATACCCTCTTCATCTCTCGAGTTCTTCTCACTACAACCTTCAATAATAATCGAATCGGACTAACCCTACAATAACAAAACCACCTCCGAAACCCATTGGTTCAACAACAGAACCTCAATCTCAACATCAATTTCGACTCAACCTCATGCCAAAACCCAACAGCATCTGAGATCGATTCCAACAAATCCCATCACCGAACTCAAACCAACAAATCTGAGAGCAACCCAACTTCTCGATTTCTCCATCTCCATGTCTTGCTCATCACTGGAACCCATCGTTGCGGATCGAACCCATAATCAACAGCCTTTCTTCTCTGCTTATTCTTCTCAATCTGTTCTTTAAATAGCAATGGCATCTTGCTTTTCTCTACAAATCGAACAATACCACTATCAGTAGCAATTTCACATTTCTTCCTCACCTCGATCTTCACAATGATCGATAAACACTCGGCTCTAAATCTCTGTTCTTCATTTCTGGTTTTGAGACGAACAACAAGCGGCCAAATTGTGTTATTTCTCTTCTCGATTTTAGAAACAAATGATTGAGCATTGATTTCTTTAGGGTTAGGAAGTAAAAGCTGGGTGCTGATCCTGATAATATTATGGGCCTCACAATGACATCCCCGTTAGCTAATAGGTGCCACAACGCCTAAGTCAGTGCCCTCAACACTTCCTCACAACACAAAGTTATCCCTTAACTTTGAATCAGGTGTATTTAGTGCTCCTTCAAAACAGAGTTGCCCCTTAACCTTGACTGGGCTCCAGATAGTGTTCGCCCATAAAATGACCTTTTGCCCTTTTGCTCAAATTGAGTGATTTCTTATTCTTTTCCTCCGTGCGACTCCAAAGTAGCTATAAAACTCAAAACAAGCATAAAATACATAATTTACAAGAAAAATAGCAAAGAAAGCATAAACAATAGATAGTAAATAGGATGTATTCTACACCCTATCAGTTATGACGTCAGGCTCTTATCGGGCCAAACAGGCATTTTGAACAAGGATGATGTTATGGAGTTTCCGCATTCGGCCGAGGTGACTATCGTCACCAGGGGTCAGTTGGAGCTTGGATTGCGTTTTCCTTTGTACGATCCTAGCCGTTCATTTTGGTATGAAGCTCTCTCAAAGATCCGCCCGTCTCGTGCCCTGGCTCAATGGAATGGCAACACCTTCCGTATCTTGTCCGAGTGGGAGAGGCGCAGTCGAGGCGAGTGTACTCCTACTGCTTGGTCTACTTATGATCCTTCCCAGGCGGGTGACTATACTCCTGCCAGTTTTGCTGATAATTATCGAAGCGGGACTGCTACCAATGGTGACCTTGCCGGTTTTGCTGCTAGCCCTCATCGCCATAAGACTCTTCCTGAAGGTGTCAAGAAACTTTTGTTGGACGAAGATCCCGAGGGGAAGAGTTCCAACAGACATGCCCGTCATACTAGCGACGTGGCTTGGGACCGAGTTCCTTTGGTTATTTCTGGTCATCTTCTGAGTGGCGAGTTTCCTCCTACTCCGCCGAGTCTTATCCCTTCTGGGTGGTCAACGTTGATCGAGTAAGTGTGTTTCTCAGTTTTTGACTTAGCTGATTGGTTCGGGCGACTTGTAGGGTGATGTTTTAATTTTTGTGTTTTACAGCCTAAGTCCCAGAGCGTTTCTTCCGAGTCTCTCGTTCCTAGGAAAAGGGATAGGGGTTATGGCGCATGAGCCGAGGAGGAGACATGGAAGGTAACAAATATATTATTTTCTCAGTGACGTACATGTACGTGCCCCTATTTATTTCCTTGCATGGTTCTGACATCGACTCATGCGCAGAAGCTGAAAGTTGACAAGGTTGGTGGTACTTCGGCGAGGGATGGTGAGGATCCCGATGATCGGATGCCTTTATCACATTTCATGAGGAAGTCACCTCAGAAAAATTCTGATGTTTCGTCTACCCTTGTAGGTGGGAAGCCCAAAGGAAAGGGCAAGGAGACTAAGGGCGAATTATCTGCCTTTAAAAAAAGCGTGCCCCAGACAGGTTTTCTTTGGTAAAGGGATTGTTTTTTCCGATGGTGTTGTGTATCTTGAGTCTGATGGTGATGATGATGATGATCTTTTCGATGAGGAAGATGAGGTCGATGGTGATGAAGAGGAGCCGAAGCAAACGGAGAAGTCTGATGGTGGTGGAAACAATGTGGTTACTCGTGATGAAGAGAACATTACTTTTGGGAGCGAGTTGCTGGAGCCTCTTTCTCCTGTGGTTCCTAACTCAGGAAGTAGTACTTCTTTTACTGTCTCGGGCCCTATGTGCAACTCCCTTGGATCTCTTATTTCTCCTGAATTTGCCTCTCTTTCGGATGAGGATAAGATCAAGGCCGCCTCGTTGTATGATGCTAGTTTGAAGAGCACTTTCGAGCTGCTGGTGAGTTGTGTTGACCAAGTTATGCATTCATGCCATGGGGTAAGTGCTAATTTTATTGGTGTTTGCAGGATATCAATCGTTCGTTGTTGAAGTACGATGCCATTCAGCGCAAGGAAGTCGCCGAGAGAGAGGGTCTTCGTCTCTTATTACAACAAGAGCGCGAGCGATCCCGGGGGCTGGAGAAGCAACTAGCCGAGACCCAAGGTATTTACTTAACTTTCAACTGTTTATGATTGATTCCGTAGTGCCAATATCATGAGTTTAGTACTACCTTCCTAGCTGAAACTTCTAGTGCGGAGGCCGACGCTGCCACGAGGTATCGGTTGTTGAAGAGGGAAATTAACATAGAACGGGATCACGTTTCGAATTTACAACAGAGGATTGTCAATAAGGATGATAAGATCGATCGTCTGGAGACTGATATTGAGGGTATTCAATCCCAACTTCATCGTTACGAGAATTTTGAGTACGTCCCCGAGGAGATCGATAATCTTAGGGCGAGCTTAGCTCGGCTCCAGGGTATCGCTGCCAACAAAACATTGTTGGCCGATAACTTAGAAAGTCAGTGTGGTCGGTTAAGGCTTCAGGTTCGAGATTTGCATGCATATCTCCTTCAGATTCTGGGGGAGAAGAATGCTGCTGAAAAGTGTAGTCAAGAATCCCTTGAGAAGCTTAGAGAGTCCAAGAAAGTTTCTGAGGAGTTGGAGTGGGTTCGAGCTCAATTATCAGGTTTGCATATAGCACACTCTCGGAAGAGAACCGAATGGAGTGATCATAAGAAATACTGCCCCCCCAATGAGTTTAACGAGCAACGTTATCTAGAACTTTCCTCTAAGATATCTTCCCTCGAGTGTAGCTTGTCTGAGTCTGAAGAGACCGTTAGAGTAGTCACCCCTTTGCTTGAAGGTGGTGTATCTTGTATTGTGATTTCCTTGTCGTTGTCTTAATGCTGTTGTTATATTACTGACTGCTCTCGTGTTTTGACAACCGAGCAAAGGACGGTGGCATCGCTGGAAGAGGAGAACGCCCGATTGAAGAGAAAAGAGGCGCAGCTGTTAGCGAGGGAATCCCAATTGCTCGAGCAGGTGTCCACTGCTGAAGCGGCGTCGATGCAACTGACAGACGATCTTGCTGCTGAAAAGGGGAAGTTTAATGATGAGCTTGTTGCGAAGGTCAAAGCCGGTGTAAAGGAGGTTCTTGATAAGAAGCGAGCTGATGCTGCTGCCAAGAGGGAGATTCCGGGATCAGCTCCTCTCAAAGAGTAGGCTCGTCTTTTGTAGTGCTGCGTCGCTATTCCACCCTTTGTATTGGGTTGTAATTCTCTTGAACACCTTTATTTTCTCGTACACTTTTTTTTTAACGGTCTTGCTGCGTCTCCAATTTGGTTGTTTTTCTTGCTTTATGACGTTGCTATTCACGTTACCGTTCTTATTTATGTTGTGCCGATGGTGTGTGGTTTATTTTTACGACTAAGTTATGTATACCTGTATAAACATGAGTAGATTGGTTAATCGTAAATGTCGTTTTTGTCGAACACACTCAATAGGGAGGGTCACCGGGCCCAATGCCATGTCCCGATTGAGGTATCTCATCACCATCTTTCAAGATCTAGTGGCAGGGTAGTTGTTCCTTCCTAATTTTTATGGGATCGATATCCCAAGAAGTTATCGATTAACTTTCTTGGGCAAGTGATTTTGGCCACTTGCGAGGGGAGCAATGTTGCCTGCTCGACTGTCGAGTACTCATGACCCGACAATCGGCCACTGGTTTCCAACCACCAGGGCCCTAGGACTACCTCTGCACTTGCACACTGCCATCGCCCCGAGTTCGAATAGTCCGTCTTAGTGTAAGTTGCCCCGGCACTTGCACAATTCCATCGCCCCGGGTTCGAAACGACCATTCGAGTGTAAGCCTCCCCGACACTTTCACAATGCCATCACCTCGGGTTCGAAACGGCCATTTAGACGCAATTGTCATATTTCCAACCCCACGTGGCTTTTTAAGGAAATAAATGACAATATATCATACCTGCTCTCATGGGTAATATAGCTTTAGTCGCGTAGCATTCCACGGTCGTGGCTCGGGTGTTCCGTCCGGTTTTAGTATCTTGTATGCTCCTTCACCGACCTTCTCAACAACGGTGTAGGGTCCTCCCCATCGTGCTTCTAGTTTTCCTCCTTTTTTATCACGTTCATAGCTGGGTAGATCCTTTAGTACCAACTGTCCCGGTTGGAATTCTCTTGGTCGAACCCGTTTGTTATACTCTCGTTGTATTCTTCGTTTGTAATTTTCTATTTTTTTTGGAGCCACCTCTCTTATTTCTTCTAGATCGTCGAGCTTTGCCAGGATAAGATCTGTTGAGATGTTTCGCCTCCACGCTTCGGTTCTTGTTGTAGGTATCATCGCCTCCGTTGGAAGGATGGCTTCGGTCCCATATGTTAACATGAAAGGTGATAGTCCGGTTGCCTCTCTGCGAGTTGTCCTATATGCCCAAAAAATGTTGTAAAGCTCTTCGCACCACTCCTCGTATTCCCCATCAAGCTTCTTCTTCAAGTTGTCGGCGATGGTCTTGTTTGTAATCTCAGCTTGTCCATTTCTCTGAGGATAAATGGGTATGGACTTGCTCTTTCGAATATTGTAGGTATTGAATAGCAAGTCGATATTCTTGCCCTGTAGCTGTTTTTCATTGTCTGAGACGATTGTTGCTGGTACTCCAAAGCGACATAGGATGTGTTCCCAGATGAATCGGAAAACGTCTCTATCCCAAATATACTTCAATGGAGCGGCCTCTACCCATTTAGTAAAGTAGTCGGTAGCCACAATTAGGTATTTTATCTGCCCCGATCCGACATGCAATGGTCCCACGATGTCGATCCCTCATTTGGCGAAAGGCCAATGGCTGATCACTGAGTTTAACGTCACTGCTGGTGCATGTATCTTTTTTCCAAATTTTTGGCATTCGTCACAGATGAGGGCCATATGATTTGCATCCTCATTCATGTAAGGCCAGAAATATCCCATGGTTTTAGCTCGTGCTGCTAGGCTACGACTTGAGCTGTGGTTTCCCGCGGCCCCATAGTGTAATTCGTTCAGGATTGTTTGCCCCTCTTGTTTACTCAGGCACCTTAACAATGGTCCTAGGTATGATTTTCTGTACAAAATGCCATCTCGGAGTTCATATGCGGCTGCTTTGCTTTTGATTTTGTTGATCTCGGGTCGTCCCTTGGGCAGTATTCCTGTCTCGAGGTATTCGTGGATCGGTTTTCGCCAATCATCGGCCTGATACTGATCGGTAGTGGTTATTGCTACGTGTGCGCCGATGTCTTCTGTCTCGGGTACTGATGGCATTAAGACTCTCATAATTTTGATGCCTTCAACGCTTGTGTCCGTTAGCATGGAAGCAATGTATGCTAGAGCGTCCGATTGGCGGTTATCTTTCCTACAGATATGCCGAAACTTGATGCTTGGTATCTGGCCAATGAAGGATTGGGGGAGTTCCCAATATTTCTGCAACAAGGGGTCATGTATAGCGTACTGCCCGCTGATTTATCGGACGACCAGCTGAGAGTCACTTGTTAACCTTACGTCTTGAATTCCCATCTCCACTATCAGGCGCAGAGCGTGTATCACCGCTTCATATTCCGTGATATTATTGGTCGCCTTAAATTCAAGTCTAAACGAGTGGACCATCTTTTTTCCCTTTGGCGTCGTAAAGACCAATCCCAGGCCTGATCCGTCTTTATTGGATGACCCATCCACAAAAACTTGCCATCGTGTCGGGTTACAGGTCTCGAGCAGGTCGGACGGATCCTCTTGGTCTTCCTCCATTCCGGGGATGTCTTCTACTTCATCTTCGTCGCTTAGGGGGAAGTCTGCCAGAAAGTCGGCCACTGCCTGTGCTTTTACTGCTGTTCTCATCTCGTAGAAAATGTCGAACTGCTTGATTTGTGCACTCCACTTAGAGATCCGCCCCGACCTGGCTTCATTGTCGAGTACTGATTCTATGGAAGACTTTGTAAGCACCCGAATCTTTTGAGTTTGGAAATACGTACGAAGTTTTTGTGTTGCAAGCACCAATGCTAGTATTAGTTGCTCGATCCTGGTGTAGTTCTTCTCCACTGGGTTCATAGTTTTGCTTATGAAATACACCTGATTTTCCTCCCCTCCAACGTTCTTAACTAGTACGACACTAATGGCATAACTGGTTGCCCCAAGATATAGTGTCAGTACCTCATCGAGCTCGGGTATTTGTAATACTGGCAGACTTGCGAGATGCTGCTTAATTTTCTGAAATGCTTCTTCGCACTCCTCGGTCCATTTGAACTTCTCTCATTTCCTTAATGTCCCGAAGAAGTCATTGCACTTGTCAGATGATCGAGAGATGAATCGTCCCAATGCTGCCAAGTTCCCATTTAATCGTTTAACGTCCATAATCATCACAGTGATGGCATTTCCACGATCAAGCTACGATCTTATCTCGGGTCGGCTTGATGCCTTTGTCGGTAATTATGTACCTAGAAACTTGCTCGAGGTAACCTAGAAAGTGCACTTGGCAGGATTCACCCTCATCTTGTATCTTCTCATGGTCTAAAATATGTCTCGAAGATCGTCGTTGTGGTTGGTGGCCACCTTGATCTTGACCAACATGTCGTCCACATACACCTCAATGGTGTTGTGTATTTTATCTTCGAATATGTCTTCTACTAATCTTTGGTAAGTGGCACCTGCGTTTCTTAACCCAAAAGGCATTTTGGTGTAACAATACAACCCTCTTGGTGTAAAGAAAGATGTGTGCTCTTGGTCTTCGGGGGCCAGGGGGATTTGGTTGTACCCCGAGTACCCATCCATGAGTGTTATAGGCTTATACCCGACTATGGATTCTACTAGCTGATCAATGCTGGGGAGGGGGAAGCTATCCTTTGGGCACGCTTTGTTCAAGTCGCTAAAGTCGATCTTGGACTCGAACACCTCCATTCCTTTTAGGGACTATCACCATGTTACATATCCATTGTGGGTATTGAGCTTTTCGAATGATTCCTGCTACTTGCAACTTCTTTAGTTCGGCCTCCACCGCTGTTTGTAGCTCGGGTGCAATTCTCCTCATCTTTTGTCGGATTGGTTTGAACTTAGGGTCTATTCTCAGGTGGTGTGAGCAGACTTCTGGGTCAATTCCTTCCATATCGTGCATTTGCCAGGAGAATACATCCATGTGTTCTTTCAAAAGAGTTATCAACTGCTGAGTTTGTTCGTCTGTCAAGAGAGTCCCTATTCTCACCATTTTAGGTTCTTCCTCGGTGCCTAGATTAACTTGTCGAGTAGATTCTAAGGCTGAGAAATTAGGCTTTGGTTCATCGACTATTGTCGGCTCCTTTGATTTCTATAAGATCTCCTTCTCGCCAGCTTCATAGGTGGCGATGACTTGTGACATCACCTTTTCTATCTCTTCTCCCGCCCTTATTTCCTTAGCTTTGTTATTTTCTTGGCGTTTCCTCGATCGCCTCTCTTTGTTCTGCTGGATATCTATCTGTACGCATTGTGTCGCCGCCTGGGGGTCGCCTAACACTTCCACTACTCCTCGATATAATGGAAACCGCAATCTTTGGTGGTACGCCAAGGCGACTCCTTTGATTCCCGCAAGCCAAGGTCTACCAAGGATTGCTTCGTATGGAGACACAACGTCGACCACACAGAAGGTGGTGAGTGTGTCGAGGAATCCCTCCCCGTCCGAGATTCTGAGGGTGACTTCTCCCTTTGGTACTGTCACTGTACCATTGAAGCCGTAGATTCGATAGGTCGACGAGATTAAGATGTCATCGGATAACTCCATTCTTTTGAAGGTGTCATAAAATAGGACCTCGACTGAGCTGCCGCTGTCCATCAATATCCTTCAGACACCCCGTTCTTCGATAAAGGTGGTTATCACTAGGGGATCCCATGTGCTTGACCATTTAATGGGACGTCTTTCGCTGAGAAGGTGATCGGCTGCATCATCCATGGCTCCATGGGCAGAGTTTTGGCCACACTGAATATTTCCTTGCCCGCTCGATCCCTTTCATGAATTCTTGAAGTGATACCGGTTCCCAAATCAAACCCTTGAGTTTCCGAGTGTGATATGATATTACAGGCGAACTGGGTACCACGATTGATTCTTATTTGATGCACTGGAGCGTCGGGTTGAGCAGGTGTCGGCGATGTCTTGACGAAATATCGCAAATATCCATCTTGGATCAGGTACTGGACGATATCTTTCACCTCCCGACAATCGTTGGTTGAATGGCCACGAAACTGGTGGTAATGGCAAAACTCGGGTGGTTCCTTGTCTCGTCGAATCTGATTCCCTAGTCTTAGGGTATCGAATATCGTTCCTCTTTTCGACTTCCGTGAATATCTCTTCCAATGGTGCGTTTAGTGGAGTGTAAGATCTGGGTCCGTGACGAGGCTTCTTTCCTTTCTCGACCCAAACTTTCTTGTTCTCCCCATGATGCTGAGTGCTCGGCCTTTTCTCCGGTCGCTTAGAATATTCTCGCGGGGTTGCCTCTACTGTAGCGCTTGCTTCTTGTATTCCTCTATCCCGTGCTCCTTCTTGTATTTCTTCTAGGGCGATGTAATGTTCTTGCATCTTCCTGATTTCCCTTAACGTTTTAGGTTTCTCGGTGTACATTGTTATCCAAATAGGATCTGACTTCCCAACGAATTTTTGAACCCGAAGATCTGTTGATCGACTGGTACCTTCCTGATGTCATTGCACAACTTGTTCCATCTATCTGTTAGAGATCGCAACGGTTCTCTGAATCTTCGTGCAAGCGTAAAGAGCTTGTTTACTCTGGGCCGAGCTATACTGTTGTGCATGTAAGTTTCTAGGAAGGTTTCCACCAAGACAGCGTAACTGCCGATGGATTCATCGGGAAGGGTGTAAAACCAGTTCTTTGCCTCACCTTCCAAGCTTGCTGAAAAGAATTTGCACATGACCACATCGCAATTCGCCCATTGCAACAAGGACATGCTATACATTTTGATGTGTTCTCCTGCGTCGCCCGTGGCATCAAATCTAGATGGGAAGATCGGCAACGTACACTTTGGCGGGAAAGGAGTCCGATCCAAATCCTTGGTAAACGGTGTCTTCTGTGCTTCATTGATTACTTCTGCCAACTTATCATCCTCACAATTTCCTGTCAGTTTCTTGACCATCTGCTCGAGTTGCTCGATCTTTTGCTTGTTTGTTGCATCCGTACTCTCGTTTGTCGCTTCTTCCTCGGTCGAAGAATCTTCGAGTGGACCATACCCTCCCCTTGAACGATTAGGGTCGGGCATGCGTTCTCGGCCCGGGAGTGGGGTTGGAGTGTTTCTCGGCTGGGTGTGACTGCTGGAAGCGCCTCGACTTGACGATCCTCTCGACCCGGCTCTCCGGTTGCGGAGTTGGTAGTTTTCATGTTCCAAGGCTAGATTCCTTCTCTGTAGCTCTCTCATAAGGTCTTCCTTCCTTCTTTTTATTTCCAAGATATCAAGTAGCATTGGGTCAGTACTTTCATGGCTAGAGTGTCCATTCACTTGGTATCCTGTTACATTAGGGGGTGCGGTTGGAAGTTCGGTCGGTTGAGGGATAACAGAGGGAACGGAGGGAACGGTTGGAGCTACTGGAAGATCGGTTGCTACTAGTGGGATATCTCGGTTGAGGTCGCCCATTCCTAGGCGCACTCGTCTAAGCCTTTCTCCTTCTTGTTCTAGTGCGTGCTGATAATCCATCGATTGTCTTTCTTGCCTCCGCTCCTCTTGCATCGCTTGCACTTCCTCCTCTTCCTCGGTATCCGATGCAGTTCTTCCGTCTTCCATGTCCGCATGCATCATCTGGCTCTGGTTGATCCTTAGTATTCTTGGTGGGAGTTCATCGTCTCGGCCTAGATCGACTTCCTCATCGACAGTTGCCATGCCTCTGCCTGGTGCCTGAGTCTCGCTTTGATGGTTTTGTCGGTCGCCCTCTTGTTGGGAGTTCGTCAATCCTTCTTGCGCACGAGATCCGATTACAGCCTGATTCCTGAGAATCCTACTCGTCCTGGAGGTGATCGCCATCACCCTCAGTGTCGCTCTTTTGCCTCGGCTCGCCCATTCGTCCGTCCCTACGTCAGCAAAGTACACAACACTTACTTCGAACTTTTTTCGAAAAGGTTAAGGATGAAGTACAACAGTTCTGCTGTGTAAGGTGGAAAAAGTTTTTGTAGTACAATTCCTTTTATGCTAGCGTGTTGATCTCAGCAATCAAGTGGTTTTGACCGCAAAGGACAATTTTTTGGAAAGCTGTCTCAACACATCGCTTTCGGTACTTTCCCCACACATTAATCATTATTTGTCTTGACATTCCTAGTGCCAGAAGTCATTAATCAGCCGTACGTTAGATCGGAAGATTTCTTTCTTGACTATGGTTGATGATACGATAACCCTCACCAACTGTTGTGCCGGCCGTCTGCTGATGCTGTGAGGCTTTTAGGGTAGGATCAAGATGAGACTTAATAATGAAGCGTTCATTAAATCCCTTCCAGCCGTAGTTTCCGGAAAACTGAACTCGATGACTTCGAGTTAGCTTTGCCTCCACCGTTGTTATACTTTGTTTAACTCACTGAGAAGGTCCAAACGACGAAATAACATTTCAACTTAGCTTCTACCGGTCATCAAAGATGATCCATTTGGGAGCTTTGATATGTTATTACGTTTATTTTAAATTGAAGACCAGGCGACCTTTGACCCAAAAAGCTTTACTCAACCGAAAACTTTTAACTCTACTTACGGAGATTAATCAAACTTGCCCGACCAGAATCCCTCACTCATAAAGCATGAGATCTTAAGGGCTCTTATTCGATGAAATTAAGACGATGAGAATAACTAAACCAGTTTTTCCTTTTGAACTAAAATTCCGTGAGCTTTTCAAGGATTTAAGTAAATATAAAAGCAAGTAAAAGCAAATGTAAACTTGAAACGAAAAAATCTTGCAACCAATGAATTTCAACCATTAGAGATGAAAAAATGGTCAGCGAGGTAGAATTTCATTCTAGCTTCTACCAACATCAGAGGATGTTATTTCGGGAGCTTATTGACCTTCTACTATCTCGCTCAAACAACTTAAGCAAACAGCGTGGTTTGATGATTTAATCTTGGTCACTCAACTTAACCGAAAGCAGAAGCGATTGACGCTAATAAAACAACCCTACGCCAAAACTTAACAAAGTTTTACTAAGAAAACAAAAACAAGAACATCTCGCAAGCTTTATCTATCAACCTTTTTAACCAAAAGAGTTTCTTCCTTAGCTTCAACTAACACGCAAGGTGACTTAGGAGCTTGGATTTCTCTCTTTTGGTAACCGATTTCAAGGTATCCGAAGATGTTACACTGTCCCCTTAGTCGGCGCCGGAATGTAGATGTAGAAAATCCTACTACTACATCCAAAGAATCTCAAAACATACACAGAGAAGTAAAACCAACAAGAGAAGTAGAAGAACACAAGATATACGTGGTTCAGTGTGATTACCTACGTCCACGGGGTAAAAGGGATGATCTTATTACTTGGTTCACGATTACAAGATGTATGCTTCTCTCAATACTCTAGTTGTGCTCTCTTTTTTCTCTCCTTTTTTACTTAACCTTTACCTCTCTACATGACCTCTATTTATAGTCATAGATGGTGATACATCGATATTACGGTGTTGGGCCTGGTGTAGCTTCCTCGATGTTCTTCTCGGGCGATTAGCTGATGCTTCGGTCGATCTGCGCCTTTACTCGAGTCGAGATATCTAGCCGAGTGATGTCCTCATCCGATGTCGTTTGCTTAGTGGAGACGACCGACGTCGCCCTATAGGTCCCTGGCCGAGTCTTACTTTGACCACGCTCTTCTTATCTCCTCACCAACTTTGTCAGCGCATTTATTATCCTCGAACTCGATGGGCATCACATCAGAACTTTCCTCTTCCTTTATGTCGATTTCACGGGCTGTCTCGATTCCTCTTTTCTCGCGCCCAACTGAGATGATTCAATGCTTCTAGTGCTAGTTTCTTTTGGTATGCCGTCGTCTAGGATGATTCCACCTGTACCTGTGGATTATTTACACCTACATTGACAAAGCTCAAAGACATGTTCAACTAAAATTTAACGAGTAGGAGATGATACTGCGTAAATATAACTATGAGGCATTCCACAGATATTCCCAGTGAATAAAAAATAATGATCCCGAAACCAATGTGTTGCTTGCACATTCATGGCATACTGGCTTGATAGCGCAAGTGTCGAAAAGAGAGCCAAACAAGAATAAGTTCGACATTCATTCGTTCACTGTCAAACTAGCTTTAAAAGATAAATATCGATCCACTAGGTCAATGAGAGCTTTTGAATATAACAATAAATATTTCTCATTATATTAATAAACCAAAGTTTGGAATGATTTTATTTATCTTGTTATCTAAAAGTGTAATCTTATCCTACAATGTAATTTGCAGTGTTCAGTTCTGTTATCTTAGGGAGATGATATATGAAAAGCAAGGTAGTAAAAGATCGAGCAACTTGATAGATTATCGAGAGATGGCGAGAGGGGAAACAAGAGACGGTGATGTTGGAAATTTTGGGCTAAAACAGAGGATGAAAACAATAAGAGAAATATTGTACTTCCGGCTTCAAGGCTCGATTAAGATTCTTTTAGACAATTATTTCTACCCTCCCAATATCAATTGGCGATTACAACAGGTATACGAAATATTGCCGTCAGGATACAATGAAGCCCTATAACAACGTAATTGGATTCAAGGTTTGTACCCCTTGACCCAACCAAGAACACACAAGAATAGGATTCTGATGATGCTTAGAAGAGAGACAACAGAAAGTATTTGATGTTTTTCATTATTTGAATGAAAACAAATCATCACTACTTATAGGGAACTCATGCCTATTGGAGATGCCTCTTCACTACCAAAAGACATCAATAGTGCTTTATGGGAATGGATGTGTCTTTTGTGAACCATCACACCCTTTGGAGATGCCTTTTCATCTCCAACAAAAATCCATTGCATCTATTCTCGCACCTAGGCGCTCCCAATGATAGTGGCAAACCAAAAACGAAAAACGTTTTGTTTTCTATGTTATTGAAAATATCCAACAATCTCCCCTATTTTCAAAAACCAAAATAGAAAATAAAGTGAAACTTACAAAAAAATCGGAGTGGTCGCATCACTCAAGTGACCGCCACGTGCCGGGTGGGATCAAGCCAACGTAGTTCAAGCAAAGTTGGAAAATAAGCATCATCGTTGAAAACAAGACATAAATGATAGGTATCTTTGGATTTGAACCTTCACTTAGTGCAAGAAATTCAAAGCCTTATCGAGGTTCGATGGGGAAACTAGTCTTGAACCAAGTACCCCATGTGATAAAACCGGAATCTCCACATACCGATTTCGGAGATTGTGTGTTCTTTGTAGCTCAAGACGTTAATGGCCATGTGCTATATCCTGGATTCATGAGTCTTCTTTAGAGAACGGTCTTATTCTCTTAGAAACTACACGATTTCCATACTCATATAGGTAAGTCTCGAAGGTGTTTCATGAGACACCTTGTGATAAAAGTTAGACTTATTAAGGATTTTCATCCATCCATTTTTCTTGCGTAACCCACACTAAACGAAATGAGAAGTTTTATACTTAGTGCACCATAATCACTTCCATAACTTGTTGGTACCACATTGAACCTTGTTTATCCTTTTCAAAACATAGGTTGGGTTTTCTTGCTATGGGTGATCAACCTTCCTTCACAGAGACCTTAGTCCCACTTCGAATACTTCATTGAAAACATTTCTTTGAGACTTTTCATAGATAGGTCTTCCAAGTACTTCTCCGTTTTCAATGGTTAACCGCAATTACTCCTTTCTTGAATAATTGACTTACCGTTCAAGTGTACAAGACTTGTATGTCTTGACTTTTCATTATAAGTCTTTATTCTGACGTTATAAATCATAAACATTCACAACTAATCAAGACCGCTTGAGATGACTTCTTCCAAAAATGGGATCTCTACAAGTTAGGTTCTAAGCCATTCATCCTCATTGATTGCATCTACTCATACAATCAATTCTGAAAACATTATTAAAATTGTTTCTATTTGATTTTACAAAATGTAACTTCTCTAGTGATCCTAATTAACATTTACGGTTAATTCACAACAAGTCATTATAGACTTGCATACACTAGAGGCATAGAAAATTTGTAGGCAACTTACTTGCTATTTCAACAAGCACATTATTACGATGAGTAACTCCTCTACTCATGCCCAATCTTCTACAAATTTATACCCAAAAACATAGACAATGTCTATTTAACATTTTACATTATGTAATGCAAATGTTCATAATTTATGCATCGGTAACATCGTAACACCTCATCGTTGGATATTTGGTCGGCCGTCCAATCTTCCAATACGTTACATATTAGCCGGTATTTCATTTTCCTTTCGATGTCATTTAAGACACGCCAATATCCACATTTTGGAACCTATAATTCTTATTGCAAGAATTATGTTCGTCCTATGTAAATGTAATCTCAACACTTAGGGACGATTTTGATTATAAAATAATCCACCAACTAAAAATTTATCATATACATTTCCTCCCTATTTCATGACTCTTCTCAAATGTTAAAAAAATCATGAACACAATAAATACGGACTTGCATATCAGTACTAGTTTCTGCTAAACATGCACACTTTCTAAAATGGGATCTCCAATTTCTTGGACTTGGCTTCCTTGCGCAGAACTTCAGTGGCTGTGTCACAAAATATGTGAACCCTCACAAAAAAAAAATGTGATACTAATCAACCAATCATATGCTGCCAATCAACCACATTGTAGAATACACTTTTGTATTCACAGCTTTATGCATGTTTTCACCACAGATGCGAAAAACTATGGACACAAATGGCCACTTTCATGAAACTCTGTTGATAGTACAGATGTTACTTTACCACAACAATCACATGTACCGGCTATTATCCAAACTTCCGTACAAGCTTAGTCCACCCACCATCTTAAACCAGCTAACCACACTTATTCAAAATGTGAATTCCTTATAACAGTGTAGATTGGACCGACCGGTTTAGTTACAGATGTAACTCCCCTCTGTTTCAGTGAATGGAAAATTCAAAGCATATCTATTGATACCGACCAAGTGTTCCATGCAACATTTTATTTCATTAAATAATTTTACATTCAAATGAATGTTGCAAAGTCATCCGTGAACTTCCTTTCAAAATTTTGTTGCAGGAAACCCAAAGGCTATCTTAGTATGATTTAATTAACCATATAGTTGATCCAACAAAGTCAGGCTGGTGCTCATTTTGGGAAAATTAAACACCTTATTCACAACCGACATAATGAACTTCTAAGCATGCTTTACCCCACACTCACTAGATGTCTAGGACCCTGATCATACTATAGGCGAGGAAAATTTTCAAATCATCCATGCATGATTGATAACTCTGTCCTTTTAATTCAATCATTAAAATCACACCTTTGGATCCTACTTGATCCAGGAACAGAAAATTTGTGTAACTGAAATGACATTTCTTGACAAGAGTCGTGTCTCTTTGTTCGAGGCGGTTAAGCAATATCATAGAAATCATCAAAACACCATGCTATATCATGCATCTATGATAAGTATAAAATGCCCATGTGGGGAAATGCATTTAATAAAATGCCCACATTTTTTTCATAATTTATTAAATGCCCATCACGTTAATAATTCCGTTAGGGTAGTCAAATGTCATTTACTTGGTCAATTTTTGATGCCGCAATTACAAAAATATCCTTACAAGTCCTAGTAACTAAGTTCGTCACTTCTCCCTCTATGTAATTGAATACTTTCTGAACCTTCTTTGACTTTGAATTCTTGTCCTAAAACAATTGAAACCACTTCCAATCATCTCCATTTATTCCTTACATCAAAGGATAAAACACCTATCTTGGCTGGTTTCTTGGTAGGAAATTTAGTTCAAAAGCTCAAATCTAGCTGCTGCCAAATCACCTTTTTACTCATCCATTGAGCCGTGGTCGTACAACTTATAATACCCATGCAGACTCACGAATACATGGCTTATCTGGTGGCAAGAGCTCCGTTCAGTGAGTAACAAGGCTGTTATAAAAATGGTTGGTCATTCAGGATTTTAACCAAACACCTGCTGGACGTTTTCTGGTGGTGAAGGAGATGAGTAGGATGTCAAGTTCTAAACCATCTTTAATCTCCTTCCCTGCATATGTGGATTCAAATCCGAGAAGAACCCATAATTCCTAATCATTCAAACATAGAAACATAACTTAATCTTCTAACATTCATCATCAAAAACACGGCAGCAACATCACTTTTTTTTCGATGTTCTATAGCTTTGTAACATCACCAAAATCTTCACTGATCCGAGTATCGGTATCAACCCAACTCCAAAAATCCACTTAACTCCTGATTCTCCTCCTTTCATACTCTCAATCACCCTTGAATTTACTCGTTCATCCCCATTTCAATGGAAAAAGTTCACATCTTCATCTTCCCTGTCAAATTATTCAACCCACCGAACACATATTAATCTCCATCGAAGCTCTGAAACTTCACACCCGTCCCTTGTTCAGGAACTGACAAATCCAGATTCTTCTTATAATTCGAATGATCACTTTTTTTTTAATCAAAATTGTTAGGTGACTGGGGAAGAAGATGGGTTTTCATCAATTGTGACTCACTCTCCTAACGCGCCTGGTTAGAAAATTATAAGGACTTGAATGTCTTTTACTAAGGCAAGATAACTGCCACCTATACGTTAACGGACGTCAGCCGTTTTTTTAAAAAAACGGGACGGAAAAGGTCAAGATATGGGCATTTAATAAATTATGAAAAAAACGTGGGCATTTTTTTAAATGCATTTCCCCACATGGGCATTTTATAAAAAACCCTAAATTCATTTATACTAACCGTTTTTCTTTGTCCACCTTTCGTTTCAAACGACCAGGCCATGAGTACTGCATCAATTTCCCAACTCTTGGTTAAAGATTTTCTTATCTCGAGATACATCGTTGACATTATTGGGAGGATTCGAAACTGTAAGTTCTTCTAGGTTTATTTGCTTCCTTTCTGAAAGTGTTCGGTCCATAGAGAAGATAAATGATAAACTCCACCTTGTATCCATAAAGCCCAAATTATAGCCCGTTAAAGTACAACAGACTAATTCACCCGGAGGACGAGTCATATCGGAAACCTTACGTTTCAAAAATAACCAGTGTTTGTACCCCATTAAAATGGTACACGTGCGTACCGCACAAGCTAGTCGATACCGGTGAAACATGGTTTATTGGAGAAACATGTTTGGTTTATAATGAAAACCCGTCGGTTTATTAAAGAAATCCACATGGCTTATTATAGAAGCCGGTTGGCTTATTTTGAAGCCCAATCGGTTTATTAAAGAAACCCAAGGCTTATTAAAGAAGCTCAGATGGCTTATTATTGAAGCCCATTTTGTTTATTATGGAAACATAACTGGCTTATTTTGGAAGCTCGTTTGGTTTATTATGGAAACCCATTTTTGCTTAATATGGAAGCGATAAATCCTAACAGAAAGAGGATAATTAAGGTGGTTAGAATTATTATTCAAGATAATAATTGTTTAAGATAATTACAAATCCCTAACAAAGAGGATAATTATCTTAAGTGGTTATGATTATTATTTAAGATAAATAAGGATTATGATAAATATTAGAGAAATCAAAACTTTATCATGAATCAAGTTATTTTCTTTTGGTTATACGGGGAAGAGAAGTTATTATGATAACTATTAACCCTAAAGTTAGATCTACAGTTGCCTATAAATGAGGCTAAATCTCAAATGAAAAGGGAGGCGAAGGGAGAGGGAAAATCTCGAACCTGGAGGAGGAAGAATTTTCTACTCATCTTCACGAAATTTCATTTTCTTAGATAAGCTTTTCATAAAAGAGAAATTCATTGTAATACATATATCAATAAAGCTTCACTCCCAAAAGGGGGATTCATCCGTGGACGAGGCATTACTTGCCGAACACGAAAATTCTTGTCTTCATTATTATTTTTTATGGTTGTCTTACTTCTTCATCATCATCAACAATTGTGTTTTGTGCCTAAAATTAATTTTTGGCACAAACATTGGCGCCGACTAAGGGGATTCGTATGAAACAATCGTGTTTTGCTATTGAGAAAGGTGCGGAACAAATCGTACACGAGATCGGTGCAAAAATCAGCTAAGAAAAAAAAATAGTCGAAAACCGTAGAAGAACGAGGTCTTGCAACACCGAAAAGTCAAGAAGAAATCATGCACTGATTCTATACAGCAGAGAAAAATAATCCTAATTAGGGTTCGAGTAAAATCAGGCGAAAACCGTTGAGGAACGAGGTCTTGCAACATTAAAAAAGTCATGCTCTCGGTGGTCTTGTCAATCACGGTTTGCGCATCTTTTTGCTTTTTGCCTTCTGACCCTTGATATACATGAATGCTGATCCCGATATATGTGAACGGAGATATAAGTCTTTTGATTTATCAATTTATTAACGGTATCATATGCAGCACCTGGCTAAACCATTCAGTGGTTGTTTTAAGCCATTTGTCTGACTTAATCTTGTGCTTGATACTGAGCATCTCCCAAGCCGAGAACACAAAAGCATCCTAAGGAGAACTTCCTGGGTTCCACTAAAACATTAAAAATTGCGCAAGGTCGGTGTGATTACAGAAGGCGGTCGTCTTTCACGGTGAAAAGAATCACCAAATACAAGTTCGCAACAAACCGGGTAATTTTATCGATGAGGTCGTTCGTGTTCAACACGGAATTTGGCATAGAAGCGCTATACTTGGTACCCTGTAATTTATACTTTGATGAAGCAATCTCAGCAATATACCACCAAAACAGGTCCAATATATGGGCAAGCTCTATATTGCAGACCGCCTCCACCATCTCCCCGGAACACAGACAAGCTTTATCCCTTGTTTCATGTGTGATTACTAATATCATAGATCTGTCTTGAAACCATGGAAACACTTGCAATTTAACGAACCGGAGCACTAAAAGAGAAGATTCTCATCCCTATTCCATCACCGCTGAACGAACGAAGTTGATGGGCGAGCAAATCATCAAACGATCGTAGTATCCTAGAGGAAGAAGTGCCCCATCCCT
>JAJJWW010009584.1:0-13209 GCA_023531295.1 Papaver armeniacum | reverse complement strand
TTGTACTTCGTTCAGTTACGTATTGCTTATATGCAGTGTGTGTGTTGATATTAGTCGAGACCGGTATCTCGGTCGTTAGGATAGCTCCGTTTTGGCATGGTGGCCTTGAGACTGGATGTGGGAAACACCGTTCACCTTAATCGACATCAAAACCATCTACGTTTTCTCTACATCCATCTTCTTAATCTATCCATGTGATTGGTTGACTCAGGCTATGAAGTCCGTAAACTATACGAGTAGAGATGCATCACTTATATATGAATTTTAGTGTGCTTGAGTGCAAACTCATGTACAACAATTGGAATTTCGCATCAGGGTACTTCCTCCACGCAGTCAGTAAGTATGCCAACCCGTGAGATTCTTTAGTGCCTTCCAAGGTTCACGCGTAGATAGCTAAGGTCCGGAGTATAAAGGGTTTTGTGGTTATATCTCTTGTAAGCCCTCGCGAGACTATAACTCTCGGCCACTAGGGCCACTCTAGGGGTTTAAAGGCTTGTTGCATATGCTAAATGCAATCGACTGATGCTGCATGCACAATGAGTTAGGATTTTATTTTCTAGATTTGATTTGCTCGAGGACTAGTAAAATAATAAGTTTGGGAGTATTTGATGGACGCATTTATGTATACTATTTTGATCTCAATTATGTGTATTGTTAGTGCTCGATTTTGTAGTTATTTGATTATTTTATGTTTTTGTAGGTGTTTTGGAGAAATAAGCTTTTGGCTCAAAAGTGATTTTTGAGTCCCACGAGTGAATTACTACAAGAGTCTTGGCTAAGGGCACTTCACCGATAAGGGGCACTTCATTACTATTTCCACCCCGGGCCATTATCGGGCACCCCTCGTCTGGATAAGGGGAACTCCATCCCTAGCTTTTGAACATAAACTTTATGAAAATATTCTACTTAAGCAAGAAAGTTGTTTGATGATCTTATGATTTCGCTTGCGTTTCTTTCACATCGACTATAACAACTGCTACGACAAAACAGAGCGCTATATATTTCGTAATTGCAAAATGAAGGATATTTATTGTTTTTCGATTAAACAAAAAGCAAATATACCTTAGCTTGCCAAGATCGGGGGAAGAGGTTCTGACTTAGAATTTAGTGGAATTTCTATTGGATAGTGGATCAGAGGATCCAAAGACACTAAGCAGGAAGGTAATAGGTTTATTCACGTAAAAAAGGAAGACCACTACTGAATGAAGAGAAGATATTCTGGATTCCGTTGGAGGATAGTTCCATGAGATAGAAGAATATATTCGTCCGAGATTTGATTCTATCATATTTGGGAAGGAAATATGAAGATTAAGAGAAGATATTTGATCCTCAAATCCTCCTCTGTGACCATTGGATTCATGGAGACGCCAGAGAAGAGAGAAAAAGGAAATATCTCGCGACTCTCACGGAAAGATTTCTCGTGATATCTTTGGAAGCTTTAAAGCCTTTATGCTTATAAATAGTTTGGGACAGTTCCCAGGGGGATTCGAGAATCGAGTTAGGGGTCCGCCGCAGGGCATAGAATCGAAGAAAGAAACTTGCATGAGTTCTCTGCTGCTGCCAAAAGAAGGAGAAAACGAAGAACATTGACCTGCACTGCATACACGCAGTCTTGCTACACTGACAAACTATCATTCTTCCGCAGTCTTATAAATTGTAAATTTGACGCGTCCTCGTATTAATTACAAAGTGCATAATTCTGTTTTCATATATTTCTTCAATAAAAACACCTTTTGATCCATGTTTTTATCTTTTGAGAGTGTTTTCTCCATGAGGAGCTAAACCCCAACACCGGGGCGATTTAGGAAGCCTTATCAAATTGTTTGGTAATTATAATTGATTCTTTGCGACTTTTACACTTATTTTAATTGATTTATGATTTTCACTAATTAGTTGTGATTTAGCTTTTGATGGTGTATGCTTAGACGAAAGAGCTTTTGATACACCATGCTTTTGATTTACATCTAATATTTTAAAATCTACCTTGGAAAAAGAAATAGAGTCCACAAAAGAGCTAGGAATTGTTGCAAGGTCATTATATGAACCAATTGAATGTGATTAATGGTGAATCCAAGTCCTAGTATCTTGTTATTGTGACAATTTTGTATATATAGTTTACCTTAATTTGTTTACAAATCTTAAACCAATCTCTACAAGTCTTTGAACGTGCTTTTACTTATCACTCAAAAAACTACATCAAATCACACATAATTGTTTTTATGCTTTTGCCTTGGAGTTGATCTTGAAAACATCCTTTGTGCATTTGTTGAATAAGGCTCAAGGTTGTTAGATCATAAGAACCATCAAGAGGTGAAATAGATTCCCCTTTTCTTTGTTCACATACGATTGAATGTACTTCTGAAACTAATATATGAGTTTCAATAAAGTTTCCAATCTGACGAATGGAGAATTATCCATATGCGTTCGATAAGGCAAGGAAAGCCAAATTTCTTCTTTGGATGAGGTCATTGTCGCTATTCGTTGAATAATTCATCCACATATGTCAAGACCTTGAGTACCCATTTCAAGAAAATAAACCCTCTCCGCAAAGTCACGACCTCGGCAACGAGCATCTTCTATCATGGAGGGACAAATTTTTCAGAATTCCAAACTTTCCAAAGACCTTGAAAGCCACGCTTAGCTCTTCGTAGGAAACTTTCAATCTTTCCAACCAAAAATTTTTCCACAAAGGAGAAGAGAAGTGGTTTCAAGAAGTTTTTTCTCCCTTGGTCTGGAAAACAAAAAATCACCCGTGGGAAGATTAAATGAGTTTTGAAATCAATTCTCGATCCACTTTAATCTAGTATCTTCCAATCATGGTCATAAACCACAACTTCTCAAGACCAACATCAAAATGTTGGCATAAAATACTCTTGTAAGAGAGTCAAAACCTTCACCAAACCTGTTAGAGCACTCTTGCTCACAACTATAGCGTTGCTATCTCAAGCTTGTTTGTCAAGTTTAGTTGTCAAAACTATAAGTCTTGATTTCTAGTATACTTATAGCTAAGTCTAGGACTAGGATAGTAAGTGTAGTTGAGCTCTAGACTCCACGGTGTTCATCATGCAAAGACGAACTACTCAAGGAACCTAGTGAACTTCATCACAAAAGGTATGTGGAGACTTGACTTATCTATCCATTGATGGTGGTTTTTATTTCAGGGCTAAAATTGTAAAACCCTGTATTTAATGCGTCGTCATTCTGCAAAGAAGATTGAGCCATTTAAAAGTGATGAGTGCCCAAGCCTCTTTACTTACATATGTATTGAGCAATTCAGTATATTTATATGAAATTTATTCGTAATGGTGCGAGTAGCAACAACCCCAAATATTCTCAGAATTTACGAGTATTTATTCTATGCCATGTTCCCGGTTGAACTCTTAATACCGATATGACATGACGAATAATGCTCGCTCCCGGTAGAGTAGCATGAATCTCCGTGTAAGGATTAAGATGCGTGTGGAAGTATTTCAATCAGAGGCACGCAGTTATGCTGCCCTTTGATATTAAATTAGTGTTTTTGTATTAATATGCAAAATTCACCCAAAATTAATTGATATTACGGCAACTCCGCAAAATTCAGCTTCTTTAACCTAATTTATCAATTTGCAAAAATTAGGTTTTTGCCTCGCGCAATATCTCGAACCCTATTGGTCGAGACCAAAACCTAGGTAAGCTAGAAAATTAATCCGCATGGACTGGTAGGAGCAACGTCCTACCAAAAATCGAAAGCAATTAATAAAAGAGAGTTGCGGCAAATAGGAGAAGCAACAAGAGGAGGGCGTGGCCGCGCCACATGGCTGGGCTGGCCTACTGTGAACCACCTGTAGCCGGATGGACACGCTCGTGTTGCCCTTTGTCGGCCCCTTCGATCGACCCAATCAGTCATCTCTAAACCCTCCACACGCATTAAATAAAACCAAAACCGCGCCAACACCTCATGGTCGTCGCGTCAACATATCCGCACACACTAATTAGGGCTTTGACATGCCAATCTCTAATTTAGTTAAGACCGCGATCTTGTCTCATGCCAAATAATGCCACCTAAGGCATTAAGTTTGATACTTAACTAGAGCTAACATTGTTGGGGCATATTTGAGTCTAACACCAACATGCCAAGATATAGTGGCCGCGCCATTACGCCACTATGCCACCGGGTAGGCGCTAATGAGATGTGGCCATAATCAACGGCCACCCTCTTCCATAAATTCTGATCTCGGCCATTCAACTTCGCCGGCCCGAGTTGACCGCCTAGATTAAATCTTAGGCGACCAACCAAGACTAACTTAATAGCGTCACACACTATTTCTTGAGGCAAGTCTCATGACTTATCTCAACACATGATTACCCGCGCCAGTTTGCGCGCAATTGGTCGGGATAACTAGGTCTTGCCACAAGACCCACTCCTCAATATCTTTGCATATTTTCTGAAAATACTGGAGAAATCAAACATGTCACAAACCGGGGATGCTCATGGGGTATTGGTCTGCAGTTTTACGGCGTGCGGCGTGCAACACGCCTATTATGAAAGTTTCGGGGAAAGGGCGATTAATGAGCGGAAATGAGTAGCCTGCAAGGTTCACCATTCTTCCCTCGTGATGGAAACATGATAGTCACCACTTTTTACACGACTCCACTTCTCCACTTGTAGTTGCAGGAAATCCCACACTACACCCCTCACTCAATTTTGCTTAGTTAGCCTATTGAAAGATGTAAGATCAAGAATGTTTATTGATTGAATTCATGAATTGTTTACACAAGGAAAATAGAATTACACTTAGAAGTTCATACACTCTTAAACTTTCTCTCTCCTAATGACTTGCCTAACAATTCAAAAAGATCCCTCTCTACAATAGACCCTCAACCCTTTATATAGGGTAATACATAGTGGGTGACAGCTATAAGCTATCCTTTATTTTTTGAATGTCTCAAGTGTCGCAAGTGTGTGACATTCAATCTCGCGACACTTCTTAACCCTCGCCAAGTTCCATGTCTTTACTTTATTTTTGTGTGTCGTTATTCATCGCTGTTTATTTTAGCTCTGCGACGCTACCTCGCGACATCGTTGTTTATTAACCCCGCGAGTCTGTGACGTTGCGATATTATGATCCTACATCTTGCCTCTTTTTCCTTGAATATTGCTTGAAGAGCGATTTTTAAGGAAAAATCTGTTGTTGTAATAATCTTTGGTCTTTTCTTTGATGAAGGAACGAAGCGGGGAAGAATACTTGTACTTGAAAAGTACGTATTTGCCTCTATTCTTTTGCGATGTTCAAGTTTTGCATCTCCCTGCCTCTCCTCATACTTTTCTTGAAGGGAAGAATATCATGAGAGCGATGCTTTTTGATTTGCTGCGATCGCTTATCTTTATCTCTGTTTCGCCTTAAAATACGCTTTGTAACCATTAAAGCCCTTTTTAGAACACGTCTCTTCCAACCGTTTATTTCTTGACGTTCATGTCTCTTCTCGCATTAAATGACCTCGTTTTTCTCGAGGATCTTTTTTTCCTATATATAGTTTTTCTTTTCCCTCCTTTTCATTCTTTAGTTTCTCTCTGCAACTTCTTTGATTTTCTCCTTCCGAATTTGCGCTCCTGCTACCGCAAATCTTCTCTTCGTCTTTTTCTAGCATCGATCTTAACCTTTAACCTCCCATCCATTCCTATACCGATAATGGCTGCCATTAGTCGTGCATACAAAGCTTCTTTGATGAAGTTCAACGAAGTTGCTCGAAATGGTTTCACTTCTTGTCGACCATTCCCGATCAAGAACCTTCATCCATTCTTTATGCAAAGTTATTTTCCGATCATCAATGTGATGATCAAAGGATTATAGTCTCGCTAGGTCAGCTTCTACGCGGGACTTCCCATTCCCCTTATACGATCCAGAGTTGCCTCTATTTTATGAAATCTTGGCCCATGAAAATTCTCTCGGGATTTATCAATCAAGTAGCGGTGCATTCGCCTGATCTTTTGAGTCATGCGAACCGTGGCTGGTAAAGGATCTTTATACTCTAACTCTTGTTAGGAAATCCCAAATTCCGCAGACTTAGAAATAGTTGCTTTGAAGAAATACACTTGTGGAAAACTTTTTGAAAATTACACAAGTGATAACTATGTGGTGAATGAAATCTACATTGGGGCATTCACCAAGAAAAGGATAATGTCCTCAAGATAAATTAATCATGCAAGACATCGATTGGCATCCAGGGCAATAATACTTCTCCTCGTTATTCCAAAGATGAGAAGTGGTGGGTTGTACCCTTGATCTTAAACGGCCCTTACATCGCGTGCTCGCATATTCTTCCCCGCGAATCTCGCGAGGATATCATCCTTGGGAATTCAAATGGCACGATAGGGCAGAAAGAGCGTTTCAACCTCAAATTTTTGCTTTCGCAATTTTCTTTTTATAATTCTTGAGTTTGTGAAATCTTTCGATAGCCAGGTTGAGAAGAAGCTACAAAGGATCCGGTTGGAGGATACTCGACATTGCTTCGATCGGTTCACGAGTGAAGTAAGAAACACTTCCTTTCTTTTTATTTAAAACAATATTGTTGCCTCTGTTTCTTATCTTTACACTTATGCGAAGGTTGGAGTTGAAGAAGGCAGAATGCGAAGGGTAAAGTAAGGGCAAAACCGTCGATCGCAAAACTAAATCTTCTCGCTCCATTAACTAAAAAGCGAAAGGCTCCAACTTCTTCTCGCCTTAACTCAAGCTCCGAGTCTTTCCTCGATGAAGATGACCATGATTCGAATTTTTCTCTTGCTAAAGAAACTCCATTGGCTGGTTCTCCTATGGATCGGTTATCTAGCATCTTCTCAGACTCTTTCCAAGGAATGGGAGATGCTCCTCTAGCTTCTCTTTGCGGGACTCTCGCAAATGTGTGTAATGCTGCTTTATTAGAAGGCAATGATTCTTTCAATGGAGCTTCTAGAGTCGTATCTCCTGACTTGTTGAATGCGCTTGGATCTCTGTGCACGTGTCTAGTCACATTTCCTTTTTTTACATTTTTAAATATATGTATATTAATGATTCTTCTATCTTCTTTCCTAGGTTGGAAGAACTTCCTTTGTAGTTGCCTCAGATCTCGAGAGAAGACGCAACAATCTTGAGAAGAAGAATTCGCAATTGAGCAAGAAGATTCGAGAATTAGAGACTGAAGCTGCGTCATCTCGCGATAAAGATGAGAGAATTCAAAAAAGTTAAAATCCGAACTTGACTCTCAAAGGGATAGGTGTCTACTCTTGAACGCGAATCAGCAACTTTATGGTATAAGATTTTTTTCTTTTTATTATTTCTATTTTATTGATCGCATATTGCCACCTAACTTATTACAGCTTTCGTATGTATATAATCTCTCCGATGAGGCTATTCTTCTCCATACATTTCTGAACCTATGGATAATGACCTTCTTCTCGCTCACCTCAATCAATCTCTAAGTAGCTCCTCAGATAAAACTAACCTCCTTTCATTAAAGGATCTTCAATCCAAATATCAACTTCTAGAAATCGAACACAGATCTAGTTTAAATTTAACTAACCGCTTTAAACGAATGTACCTTGATTCCGAGAATAAAATCAAGACTTTAAGGAAGAAAATTAGTGATCTCATAGATGAGAACGATCGCATCACTACCGTAGGGTGCACATGCATTAGCGAGAATTCCACAAATCTCTTCTTGGTGTGCAAGTTGAACGAGATGAACTCCTTCATCAAAATACTATGCTTAAGCGGCGAGAAGAGCAAGTTCGTTTCTCTTCTTGTTATTAATAGTGATGATGAATTACTTTGAGGCTATGAAAGTTTTAGATAATGCCGGGAATAACCTAGGTGTTGATGTTAGTCTTCATCTTTGAGCATACTTCCTTGATTAAAGATATGATATCCGATAGAGAAGGTTACTTATTATACCTTCTTGCTTCTTACTTCTATAGTATTGCTTGTAAATTATTAACTTGTTGTTACTTATTTGCGAGAATGCGAGAAGAGGCTTGATTAGAATTAGAGAGCTTGAATCGAGAAAGAACAACTCGCCAGAATTTTCCGGCGAGAATTGAAGAAACTTGAATCAAAAACAACAAAATCGCTTGAAAGTCTCTCCCTTCGCAATAACAAGTATTCCAAGTTGAAGAAACAATTTGAAACGACCGTGGCGAATTTTAATAACGATGCGATTCGTTATCGCAATGGAGCCATGGAGTATGTTTGTAAAGACCACAAAATCCCTCTTCATTCATATCCACGGCTCCTCGACAAGGTCCACGAGAATCTGCCTATCTCGGATGTTTCGATAGTGAGGCTAGCGAAAAGAGAAGTCATGCGATGAAATAATAGAACTGAAGAATCAGATGAAGGAGAAGAATCATCCAAGAAATAACTCTTTTTATTTCTTTCGCTGCCTGTAATATCTGTATATTTCGAACTGTTGAACTGTTGTTCATAAATTCAATCTTCACTCCCCCTTTTTCGGCAGTTCTTCCTTGTAATATAATTGGCTAGCCTTATTGATGTATAATTCTTTCATCGGAAGGTGAATAACAATATTCCATCTTTTTCCATTCCCATATTTGCCTCTCGTTATTTATCTTTCGATGGAAGATTTTAGCCGATATCATGTATTTTATTGTTATTGAAATGGATCGTCGCGATGAATTCGCGGATATCTTCATGAATTTTGAATTCTATCTCTTTTTGTTGCGCAAGGTCAAGCAAGGGCCCATTGTTGCCTTTTACATTGTCAAGCAAAAAAAGGCCCATTGACTGCTTGCTCATGCGATATCATTTTTGTGTGGTCTTATTTTCGAGTTAGACCTCCAAGTTAGACTCCTAAATTAGAGGTCCTCCCCACTGCCTTTTATCGCGACAAAATCATAGGACGTCTTTACACTTGCATGTAAAGACCCATTGATCTTGTCTTATCATTTTTCCAAGTATTTTTGCCTCTGCGGGATGTTTTAGTTGCGACAATATGACAGCCTAAATATCCTTGCGAATATGAAGCCCCATGACATTAAAGCTGTCGTGTCTGCAAATCGCGGGACGTCCGTACACTTTCATGTAAAGACCCATTGATCTCGCCTTACCCTCGCAGATATTGCCTCTTCAGGGATCATTGCACAAATATGACGAGCCTAAATTTTCTTGCGAAAACATAGCCTTATGACATTTGCGTCTGTTTTGACACTTCCCCTAACGGAGAGCGTCGCCCTTATCATCTCCCGGTTGCTCTTCAAGGAGGCGGAACATCGGCCATACAAGACTAGCTCCTCCCATCCGGTCTTAACAACAACCGTTTGTTTCGCCCTCTTATCCCTTATACCTATATGGTTTATGGTTACGAGACCGCACCCTAAGTGGAGTTTTCTTCGCGAGTGCAACATATGCCAAGACTTGCCAAGAATGGCTGGAGTAGGTTCATCCATCCCGGGCACTCTGGCTCAACCGGTACCTCGCGCCTTGAGCATACACTCGGCTCCTAGGAAGAGACCCTCTGGCCGCCCAACCCGGGTATAACCTACATATATAGTTGGGAATCCAAGGTACCTCTTCCTATAGCTTTCATGGGCCCCAAATCTGCATGACCCGAGGTTTGGGAGCGGTGTAACCTTCCACCGAGCCATGTTAAGAGATACCCCCTTATATGACGCACTTTAGGTCTTACATTTGCCTCTTACGAGATATAATTCGCGAACTAGGTGTACGCCATAAAGGTTCGTCCCATTACGGTTATTTTATTGATTCTTCTTCATATGCAAATGTACCCCTACTACGACGCACTTTAGGTACTTTTACCTCTTGCGAAATTCTGATTTCGTCATAGTAGGTTTGCCTCCATCCGATTATTTTGTTGATTCTTCGCATATAAGCTCTTTTGTAATTTCGGCGATCTTTGATAATCTCTTACGATTTACGTAAAAATAAAGTGTTCAGAAAGTGGTACTTAGCTTTTGTGGTTTGTTGTTGTTGTTATCTCTTGCGAAGTATATGATTTGCTTGAAATTTGAGAAGAAATAAGAAACGAAGTCTTGTGAAATTAACTCTTGATCTGCCTCGTGTATAATGTTAGCTATACTAATTATTTCTAACCATTTCTTCATAAATATGTCGCAAATAATCATCAACTCTTAAATACAAATAACCAAAGACCGTGCAAAGTAAACATCTATATGAAGTAAGTGAATATTTGCGAAGTGTTCCTTTGGATTGCGAACGTTCATGAAGGCAAGTGCATATTGATATAAACATTCATGACGCAAAAATCTTTTGCGAAGAGGGAGACTTCAACTTTGTTGTTAAGCTTCCCTTTCTTCTCTTGACCATTTGTACTGGATTCTCTTTGCGAGAATAAGCCTCATATCCATCCTTTTATCACAATCCTCTCTCCGGTTTTATATAAAATTTGTCAAAAATATGCATGTGCTTGTATTCGATCGGAGTTCTCTAGTTCACTAGACACTCCCCTTTACCAACCTGCCCAAACTTTCGTTTGAGATTGAGAGGTATAATTCACATTATTTATTCCTTGTTTAACCGTTCCTTCATAATGTTTATCTTCATTTTCTCCTTACGTAGCTTCTTTTGAATTCCATTTCATTATTTCTTTGCCTTTAAAGTTTTCGCAAAGTCTTTGATTAGCTCAGCAAGTTCTCTTCGCTTGCACTTGAGATTGGATTTCTTTCGTCCTTCGTTTTTGTTTGAAGGTGCCCGCCAGTAGTTAATCTGCGAAGATTTGGATGAAATGACGCGAAGTAGCAAATTTAGCTTTTTTGTTAATGTAATGCTTCTGAGAAATACTTCATTGCTTCTCTACCATTAGTAGTCTACTCATTTCCACTATCTATCTGCTCTTTGCTTTGCTAAGAGATAATTCATTTCCATTATAGAATCCGACGAGTGTTTCTAATCGATTTGCTCGTGCTTTTAAATGATTGCAAGTTTTAATGACGTGATGAACTCAAGACACCTTGTTCACCCCGCTTTATTTGTTCTTCGCAGAATCATTGATGAACTCAATCACTGAGATGATTATCATGAGCTTCTCTTTCTTTTCTATGTTCTCATTACTATGATCCTCTCTCTGAGCCGATGATTGTGCGAGCTTGTGTCGAATCTGTTGACTTAGTTTTATTTTTCAATACTCGGTATTGCTTCTTTTCTTTTTCCGGGCCGCTTCTCCCGAACCTTGAACTCATGCTCTCATCTTTATTCTTCTTTGATCATACTCTTCTCGATGCTTTTGGTTCACAAAGTGACCTTTTCGTCATTTTCCTTAGCCAGAAGAGTCATCTTCCTTCGACCAGCTCTCTTTGGCGAACTTATTTATCTCCTATGGTTATAGTCCGAGCGCCGTAACTTCGGGTCAGTTCTTTGCGATGAAGTACAAACTAAGTTTCATAGCTCCTTGCGAAGTCAAAGATGATACAACCGCATTAGCTTTTTGTGCGCCGACAAGACATCGCCTGCATTAGTTGTACACATTCACAAGAATTATTACGTTGTTCATTCATCACTTGTTTGTGGTGAGTATTTCTTTTATCTTCGATTCTTGATATTCTTTGTTGGTAAATTTGATAGCGGGATGGTTGTGATCAAGTGACATATTTATTTGGTGCTAGCTAGTTGATAAATCTTCACCAGACTTCGTCATTGGTTCTATGCTATTTTGATTGCTTCGAGAATGCTATTTTGTCCTGAGCTTTTTACCTGCTTTTTGTTTGTCCTGAAGCTTTACGCTATGCAGTAAGTTTATATCTCTCCACCGATGATATAATCACCGATTAATCAAATGAATTGACCTTGGATGGAGTTTCTATGAATCGGGCTTGTCTCTGTCTTCTTCTTCGTGATTAGGTTTCTCTTCGCAATTATGTTGTTTCGTCGTACAAATTTCTTTCCTCCTGACATTAATAAATCATACGTTTCCATTATATCTCATTGTCTTCGCAAATGTAGACTTTGTTGCGAAAGTGTAGACTTTGGCCTCGGCTCGTTGGTTTTGAATCGATCTATAACCATTGAAATGGTCGTTTGTGAAGTAATACTTCGTTGTCTTTGTTTGTTACCGGGTCTCGACAAAGTTACACTAATTCTCCTTGAAGGATTTACGACTATTTCATGTGGACAATTAGTTCAACCTTGCTCCGTATGCAAATATGCCGGATTTAATATCCATTTAGCTTAGCCAACTTCTGAATGCATTATTCTTTCGCAGAATTGTGTATGAATGCGAGCTCTTCGCTGTAGGCAATCAATTAAGTCAGTCAATGATCTAGAGAACCTTAGATAATTTTTTGCCGTACAAAGAGTGAGATCATCACATTTCGTTCATGAGAAAGAATTCCCAAAATAGCATCGAAAATTATGACACATAAATTTTTTCAAAAGCCTTGTATAGGTCTTTCAGGTCGAAAATTATGGACTATTTCTTTCTTCACTATCGATTAATTTCACCACGCTTCACTTCATTCATAATTTTCTTTGTTTTGAATCAAAATCATCTGCTGATCTTGACTATTTCTTCATCTCTAGGTTTTTGTTGACGCTATTTTCAAACTTGTTTTACGTAGACAAACGTCAACTGCCTCCCGAACTTCATAAATCCAAATCCTCAATAATTAATTTCTTTGAATCTTCTTCAATTTTAATTGCAAACATTGTCCCTGAACTTCAGAAATTCGTCCCTGTTTCTAGCGCATATGTAGTTGCAGGAAATCCCACACTACACCCCTCACTCAATTTTGCTTAGTTAGCCTATTGAAAGATGTAAGATCAAGAATATTTATTGATTGAATTCATGGATTGTTTACACAAGGAAAATAGAATTACACTAGAAGTTCATACACTCTTAAACTTTCTCTCTCCTAATGACTTGCCTAACAACTCAAAAAGATCCTCCTCTCAAAGACCCATTTAACCCTTTTATATAGGTAATACATAGTGGGTGACAATAAGCCTATCCTTTATTTTCGGGAATGTCCACGAAGTGTCGCAAGTGTGTGACTATTCAATCTCGCGACACTCCTAACCTCGCCAGTTCCATGTCTTTTATGTTTTGTGTGTCGTTATTCATCGCTATTGTTTATTTTAGCTCTCTGCGGCGCTACCTCGCGACATCGTTGTTTATTAACCCCGCGAGTCCTCGGGTGACGCTATGTATATTATGATCTCTACACTACTACTAATCAATGTTTCCACTTCCCTACGAGATCGG
>JAJJWW010009583.1:0-20266 GCA_023531295.1 Papaver armeniacum | reverse complement strand
TGCTTAGGATACAATTAATTTTTCAATTTGCCGTTATCTGTGAATTAAGAAACAAGGATTTAAAAATAATTTATAGTTTTGAGTTATTTACAATTATTCATTCATGTAATAGTGGAATCGATGTCTTGGTTATTTTTCTCATATCTTGAATCAATTTTGTGCTAAGTTTTGTTTGTTTTTAAGTTTTATAAGTCTAAATCTTTTGCTTTCACAAGTCTCAACGAACCTTTTTACTACAACATTATTGATTCACATCAATTTTTGCGCGACATGGACTTGTCTTTAGGCTAGTTTTTAGATTTTCTTTTTAGGTTTTTATTTATTTGTTCTTCTTACGTTTTTGGGTTTTTGTCTTTTCCTTTGATTTTGGGATTTGGAGCGAAGAAAATTTGTCAAAGCTTTTGGTGGATACTTAAAGATTTGGAGTTGAAGACAAAGCGAAAGGAGCGAAAGAAGAAGATTTTTATATTTTATAAAAAGAGAGAAAAAAAAGAGATATTTTTATTTTTTTTAGACTTTCCTTTTCTTTTTGTACTTTATTTTTTGGACTTTGGACTTTGGACTTGGACATTTGGACATTCTTTTATTTTAAACCCTACGGAAGGGTAGTATTAAATATTAAACTGTTCTGCAGAAGATTCGGTGATTCACGATATCACCTCGGCCCTCGGGTTCGTACATGACATGTGGAGTCGGTCTCTCTGAGTCGAGCTAGAACGGTTCATCCCCCTGCGATACGGGAGGGTAAGTTTGTGAAACACTTTCATGCTGAATCCCACGGCTAGCGAGTTCTTTGTCTTCCTTCGTGTGAATATATCTCCGAGGACTCGAAACGGTCGTTTAATTTCCTAGTAAAGGGCAAGGCCAGCCCATACAAGATAAGTGGTTCTGATTTCATCACCGTTCTTTCTTTGCCCGCCTTAGGAAAACAATACTTAACGCCGAACCCAAGCCTTAAAATTTGAATAGAAACGAGACCGATAGGGTACTTGAGCTTAGAGGAAAGCTCGCCAAAATATTGGTTACTCTTTTAGCATACTTCAAGTTCATGATGGTTTCTCGCGAAGTTGAATGCGTGACTGCGCCGCCTTGTAATAGCGGTGAGGCCTTGAGTATCAAAGCTCCACGGAGCTTCCTCGCCTTGATTCAACTTACTTTGACTCGGGATTGATCCGAGAGGGTTTGCTTAAATTGTAACGAATTCCCTTCAAGGATTAGAAGCTGGTCTAGAAAAACAATCTAAGTGGAGCCATCATGCTTTTTGTTTGCTAGATATCATTAGGTTTGCTTTGGTGGAGCTCGACCTTGTTTGTGTTTGCATAGAACTTCCCTTCCTTTTAGGATTTTTTTTCTTTTTATTTTGTTTTTCTAGTGTATGAGACGAAGCGGGCTTAGAAAAAAACTCCTAGGTCGTTTGATTAGTGACAAACCTAGTGATTCTTGTGAAGGCGGGAACTCGAAGACTCTTCTTTTGAGAGCCGTTTTTGGAAAACCTTCGGTTATCTGTCTCTTAGTAGGAAAGTACCTAGTACTTGATTGTGCCAACGATGGCAACTTTGAAAGATTACATGTTCCCAACTAGGACCAGCAAGGCTTCGTGCATTAAATTGCCGGCCAATCTGTTAACTTCGAGATAAAAGCCAATATTCTTCGATGATCCCTATATTCTTAGGAAAAGATGATGTGAGAACCCTTATTTTCATATTAGGGACTTTGAGGAAATTTGTGGGACACTTAGAATAAAAGACCTTACCGATGAAGTTTTGAAACTTAAGATGTTCCCTTTTCCCAAAAGATAAAGCCAAGACCCGATAAACAACCTACCATCCTGGATCCATTGAAACATGGCAGGAACTTATTGCTTTGCTTATATGAAATTCTACCTAAGCATAAACTGCCGTTAGCGGAAAATTAGTGCTAGTGTGCAACATGAGGGAGAGTCTCTTATAGGTTTTTAGAGAGATTCAATGATCTCCTATCTCAGTGTCCTCACCATGGATTCGATAAGATGAAACTTGTAGGGATTATTTATGATGGTTTAGACTATTCACCAAAGCCATGTTCGAGTCTATGTGTCTTTGGTGAATTTACTAATAAAAGTGTTGAGGATGCCTTTACCTTCTTAGGAGTTGTTCTTTGAGAAATCCCAACCGGTGAGTCTTCAGTTGAACCCCCTAAAAGACTCTTAGTTAATAGAAGTAGCACCAATATGGTAGATACAAGCTTCGGCTCAGCATCTTAAGTTCTTCTTTGTCGAGGAAGGTTAGAAGCTTTGGAAATGGGCCGATCTAAAAATAGGTCACTTGGTGAACCTAATAGAACCTCTCAAGTATCTAGTTGTGTAATAGAGCCCGATAACTCATTTTGGGGAAGGTCAGGTTAGTGAAGAGCAAGCTCATGCTGTCTATAACAATGCTAGGTTTGAGAACCGTCAGAAGTATGACCCATACTCAGAGACCTACTGTGACATTCCAAGATTTTGTATGGGTTTAACCAAACCCATCAACCAAATTCTCGCTCGCAGAAGTACCAAATCAAGCTCATGGCACCAACACTTTCTTAGGTTATCCCTTGGTAGTTTAGTATGGATAACTAATAGATGTTATTGATACCTTGACATGTTTAACATGTCAAGTAGAGATGGCATTGGGGGCAATTGAATAATTTTCCTTTTATGTTAGAAAACAAAAAGAGAATGAATGAAGAGGGATCTGTTCCTTTTCTTTTATTTTTCTTGTTCTCTCCGTCCGAATTTTGTTATTTAATTCAAGAAACAAATATAGCTATGGAGTGAGATTATCCATGGAATTTGAGAAGGGTTAACTGGAGATAACTATTAGCAATTTTTGGTTTTGAGGGCTGCAGTTTTTCTTCTTCTTTTTTCTCTCTTTCCCTCTCTTCGAAAAACTCAAGGAACAAAACCGGAATTTTTTTTTGCATGTGTGTTAACTTCATAGACTATAGTTACATTGATTTGCAAATGTAACTTTGTGTTGGCTGATTTCATGCACCTGCATGGAAAAACTCTTCTTTCCGTTCTTCAACTGGAAACTCTTTGAAGTAATCATTTTCTTGCTCAAAGATCAAGGTTGGAAGATTGAGTTGCTATTGGTGTTGGACCTAAAGGCGAGCAACGAATTGATTCTCGTATGGCTGGATTTGTTGGGTTTCTATTCAACTCGAGTTTGTAGGTGAAACGGAGCCTATGTGAGCAGCAAAACACAACAATAAAAGGGTTTATCTATCCATCAACAATAAGGCGCCTGCAAGTTATTCACAAAATGCTGAAATAAAAGAAAAGGAGTAAAACCTTCTTATTACTTTCTTCTCTTTAATTTATTGCTTTTGGGTTGCAAAATGGATGAGTAGTAAATAAAGAGAACACTAAACTAAGAACTGTTGCTAGACTTTAAGTTATAGTGGAGCAAGACTTACAATGAAACCATAGCACCAACTGGGAATCCGTTTTTTTTTTTTTTTTTTTTGATATCTGAAATGTATGTAATGTTGGAACTATATATGAAAATCTAACTGTTAGAACTCGGTGATTTTTTTGATATGTTATTCTTAGAAATGTCATATAGACTCGACCAAATTTTCAGGAAGACCGGACATGTGGGGAAGGTAGAAACTGGAAATAGAACAAAGAACTGTTTGTGTTGAGTTTTTCAGCTGCCAAATCTAAAAGAGATGTGTTTAGGTGAAGCAAATGAATGTGCTGTTTCCATCTTATAAATAAATGGATGCCTTTGCAAATGTAGGTAACACATATATATTTAGCCTGTACATGAATGTATGGGTTACTTTCATATACTAAAGAAATCTCTCATATACGTGTAGTCGATCATCCCACTCCGCCATGCGTCGATTGTTGGTACGGTATATTAATGCTATGTTTATTTATATTTTTTGTTGTGTATCCTTTTACAAAGATTAAGTTTTGGGTAGTTATTGGAATTTCATTTCAATAATATGAATTCCCCAATTAGTTGATCTCAATTCCACGGATTTGGAGTTTGGTTTTAGTTTGGGTGAATAATTTTTACAAAGGCAATTAGGAAATTATCTAGTCTCTGGTATATGTGAACTCGACCTTACCTAAGCCTAATGTAAGTGTAAATGGGGTAAATGGGTATTGGAATTAATGGTTTCCATAGCTAGTGTTTTAGATTCTATTATAGTCCTTTAACTGTTCAGTGTTAAGGATACCATTTAGCTTTGGTTACATATGTAAGTTATCAAACTTTCCGATGCTTTGAATTGAATTTGAAAACATATAAGTATTGTTCAGTGTTCAGTTTCATTCTTGCAGGGACAATCTTATTTGTGGTTTCCTATGGCCATTGATCGTTACATATAAATGTTGTCTTGGTTAATTATCAGAAATGCTAAATGGATGTTCCCAAGCCAAAAATGACTAATCTCATATTGTGAACTTGTGTTTGGTAGTCCGATACAAGTGGCCACGGCTACAGTGAATGCTAGTCCCGGAATAGGTATTAAGAACTAGTAAGCAACATTAAACTAGTTATGTGCTTTATTAAATTTAGACAGTAAGGAAAAATTAGTTTTGGTATTTGAGATGGGTCACAGTGCTTGACAAAATGTTGGTCGTTCGTATTTTGAGACCCTGTTAAAAATATGTAATCTGGCTTTTCTTTTATGTGTAATATTAACTCGAGTTGATTAGCATCTCAATTTAGCATACGAGTCGGTTCTATACGTTATGTAACTGTGGTAATATGGCATCTAAATTCTTCATATTATTAGATCTTGAAATCAGAATATGCTTCGAGTCTTCTCCTTTAGCTTATAAAAATATTTTACTGGTGGTGATGGCGTGGTTGGCTCTTTATTACCGTGAATAATTTGGACCCCTTATTACCGTGAATAATTTGGACCCCATTAATCGAAGCCGAGCAGGTCAAATTTAGTGACTAAATTATGTCACAGGTGTTAGATTTATAGAACTTCTAAATGTAATAGTATGGAGACTTACGATAAGTCGTAGTCTATTGTTGACTTTAAGCGCAGGTAAATGTGTGGACATGGATGTTTGACATCTTGCCATTTATTAATGGTTGTTAAAAGGTAACTTTTTTGGTGATCCGATGACAATTCATACTGCCTAACATTAGAGATAATTGCTACCATGGGTAGTTCATACTATCTAAATGAAAACGACGAACTACGGGGTCGTGCTTGATCCCTTTCGAGCAATAGAGAGGTACGAGGCAGCTATGCGGTTCAAAGACAACCCCACAAGGGTGTTCATCATCTCGGAAGTGTTGGTTGTTGTTTAAAAAGTTCATACCATCTGCTCGAGATGATTGCAACCTGAGCCCAGTGGCACCGCTTACGGAATTGTTAGGAGTGGCAAACGGCCATGGAAACATTAGAGTGGGTAACCGGCCACGGAATTGTTAGGGAGCGGGCACCGGCCATGAAACATTAGAGTGGCAACTGCCACGGAATTGTTAGGGAGGGTAACTGGCCATGGAAACATTAGAGTGGTAACTGCCACGAATTGTTAGAGTGGCAATCGCCATGGAAAACATTAAAGTGGCAAATCGGCCACGGAATTGTTAGGAGTGGCAAATCGCCATGGAAACATTAGAGTGGCAACCGGCCACGGAATTGTTAGGGAGTGGCAACCGGCCATGGAAACATTAGAGTGACAACTGGCCACGGAATTGTTAGGAGTGGCAACCGGGCCATGGAAATATTAGAGAGTGGCAACCCATCACGGAAATATTAGAGTGGCTACTGCCACTTGGAAAGGTTGGGAGTGGCAACCAGCCACTTTAAATATTATAAGTGGCAACCTGCCACGGAATGTTAGGAGAGTGGCAAGCATCCCATGGAAATATTAGAGTTGGCAACCGGCCAACTCTTATCTTCGGTAATTGGCCGTCTCTAATAATTGGAGAATCAATGCTATATGTGTTTGCTTATAATGCGCTTTGGGAAATTCAATTCAAGTCTCTTAGAAGAATTTGAAGGTCCTAAGCACTTAAATGGCGTATCGGAGAGTCAAAGTTTTGCTGTGCGGCCGAAACCCGTTCTCACTGAAGTTCGGGGACATCCGATCCGTCCACGGTTGGTATCGGAAGCGCTCCGATTCAAACGGGACTGTGCATTTGGAACTCATCTGTGTTCTGCTCTTGCGGTGACTACAGGTAATCCTCTTTGCTTCTAGTTTTATTTTGAACTTCGACGAAGTTCTTTTTAAGGAGTTAACGGTGTGACATTCCAAGATTTTGTATGGGTTTAACCAAACCCATCAACCAAATTCTGCTCGCAGAGTACCTGAAATCTGAAGCTCAAGTGCTTTCAACACTCTTAGGTTATCCCTTGGTAGTTTAGTATGGATAACTAATAGATGTTATTGATACCTTCAGCATGTTTAACACATGTCAAGTAGAGATGGCATTGGGGGCAATTGAATAATTTTCCTTTTTATGTTAGAAAACAAAAAGGGAGAGAATGAAGAGGATCTGTTCCTTTTCTTTTATTTTTCTTGTTCTCTCCGGCCTGGAATTTTGTTATTTAATTCAAGAAACAGATAGCTATGGAGTGGAGATTATCCATGGAATTTGAGAAAGGGTTAACGGAGATAACTATTAGCAATTTTTGGTTTTGGAGGGGGGCTCGGTTTTTCTTCTTCTTTTTTTCTCTCTTTCCCTCTCTTCGAAAACTCAAGGAACAAAAACTGGAATTTTTCTTGCATGTGTTAACTTCATAGACTATAGTTACATTGATTTGCAAATGTAACTTTGTGTTGGCTGATTTCATGCACGGCATGGAAAAACTCTTCTTTCCGTTCTTCAACTGGAAACTCTTTGAAGTAATCATTTTCTTTGCTCAAAGATCAAGGGTTGGAAGATTGGGTTGCTATTGGTGTTGGACTCGGAAACTGAGCAACGAATTGATTCTCGTATGGCTGGATTTGTTGGGTTTCTATTCAACTCGAGTTTGTAGGTGAAACGGAGCCTATGTGAGCAGCAAAACACAACAATAAAGGGTTTATCTATCCATCAACAATAAGGCGCCTGCAAGTTATTCGCCAAAATGCTCGAAATAAAAGAAAAGGGGTAAACCTTCTTATTACTTTCTTCTCTTTAATTTATTGCTTTTGGGTTGCAAAATGGATGAGTAGTAAATAAAGAGAACACCAAACTAAGAACTGTTGCTAGACTTTAAGTTATAGTGGAGCAAGACTTACAATGAAACCATAGCACCAACTGCGAATCCGTTTTTTTTTTTTTTTGATATCTGAAATGTATGTAATGTTGGAACTATATATGAAAATCTAACCGTTAGAACTCGGTGATTTTTTGATATGTTATTCTTAGAAATGTCATATAGACTCGACCAAATTTTCAGGAAGATCGGACATGGGGAAGGGGTAGAAACTGGAGTAGAACAAAGAACTGTTTGTGTTGAGTTTTTCAGCTGCCAAATCTAAAAGAGATGTGGTTTAGGTGAAGCAAATGAATGTGCTGTTTTCCATCTTATAAATAAATGGATGCCTTGCAAAATGTAGGTAACACATATATATTTAGCCTGTACATGAATGTGTATGGGTTACTTTCATATACTAAAGAAATCTCTCATATACGTGTAGTCGATCATCACTCTGCCATGCGTCGATTGTTGGTACGGTATATTAATGCTATGTTTATTTATATTTTTGTTGTGTATCCTTTTACAAAGATTAAGTTTGGGTAGTTATTGGAATTTCATTTCAATAATATGAATTCCCCAAATAGTTGATCTCAATTCCACGATTTGGAGTTTGGTTTAGTTTGGGTGAATAATTTTTACAAAGGCAATTAGGAAATTATCTAGTCTCTGGTATATGTGAACTCGACCTTACCTAAGCCTAATGTAAGTGTAAATGGGGTAAATGGGTATTGGAATTAATGGTTTCCATAGCTAGTGTTTTAGATTCTATTATAGTCCTTTAACTGTTCAGTGTTAAGGATACCATTTAGCTTTGGTTACATATGTAAGTTATCAAACTTTCCGATGCTTTGAATTGAATTTGAAAACATATAAGTATTGTTCAGTTTCAGTTTCATTCTTGCAGGGACAATCTTATTTGTGGTTTCCTATGGCCATTGATCGTTACATATAAATGTTGTCTTGGTTAATTATCAGAAATGCTAAAATGGATGTTCCCAAGCCAAAATGACTAATCTCATATTGTGAACTTGTGTTTGGTAGTCCATACGTTGTAGCCGTTCTTCCAGCGTAATGCTAGTCGGAATATAGGTATTAAGAACTAGTAAGCAACATTAAACTAGTTATGTGCTTTATTAAATTTAGACAAGAAGGAAAAATTAGTTTTGGTATTTGAGATGGGTCACTAAGTGCTTGATAAAATGTTGGTCGTTCGTATTTTGAGACCCGGAAGAAAATATGTGAATCGGCTTTTCTTTTATGTGTAATATTAACTCGAGTTGATTAGCATCTCAATTTAGCATACGAGTCGGTTCTATACGTTATGTAACTGTGGTAATATGGCATCTAAATTCCTTCATATTATTATTAGATCTTGAAATTGTGAATATGCTTCGAGTCTTCTCCTTTAGCTTATAAAAATATTTTACTGGTGATGGCGTGGTTGGCTCTTATTACTGTGAATAATTTGGACCCCTTATTACTGTGAATAATTTGGACCCCATTAACTGCTCGTAGCAGGTCAAATTTAGTGGACTAAATTATGTCAGTGGTGTTAGATTTATAGAACTTCTAAAATGTAATAGTATGGAGACTTACGATAAGTCGTAGTCTATTGTTGACTTTAAGTTGCAGGTAAATGTGTGGACATGGATGCTGACATCTTGCCATTTATTAATGGTTGTTAAAAGGTAACTTTTTTGGTGATCCGATGCGCACAATTCATACTGCCCAACATTAGAGATAATTGCTACCATGGGTAGTTCATACTATCTAAATGAAAACGACGAACTACGGGTCGTGCTTGGATCCTTTCGAGCAATAGAGAGGGGCACGTAGGCAGCTCGCTATGCGGTTCAAAGACACACCCCCACAAGGGTGTTCATATCATCCGGAAGTGGTGGTTGTTGTTTAAAAAAGTTCATACCATCGATCCGCGGAGATGATTGCAACCTTGACGAGGGCAACCCCACGGGAATTGTTAGGAGGGCAAATGGCCATGGAAACATTAGAGTGGCAACCGGCCACGGAATTGTTAGGATGTGGCACCGGCCATGGAAACATTAGAGTGGAAACTGGGCTACGGAATTAGGAGTGGCAACGGCCATGGAAACATTAGAGTGGTAACCGCCACGGAATTGTTAGGGAGTGGCAACGGCCATGGAAACATTAGAGTGGCACCGGCCACGAGGATTGTTAGAGTGTAAATCGCCATGGACATTAGGAGTGGCAACTAGCCACGGAATTGTTAGGAGTGGCAACTGGCCATGGAACATTAGAGTGGCAACCCGCCACTAATTGTTAGGAGGGCAACCGGCCATGGAAATATTAGAGTGGCAACCGGCCACGGGAAATATTAGAGTGGCTGCGTCCCGTGAAAGGTTGGGAGTGGCAACCGGCCACGGAAATATTATAAGTGGCAATCGTGCCACGGAAATATTATAAGTGGCAACTGGCCACGGAAATGTTAGGAGTGACAAATCGTCCCATGGAAATATTAGAGTTAAGTAAATCGGCCAACTCTTATCTTCTAAGCAATTGGCCGTCTCTAATAATTGGAGAATCAATGCTATATGTGTTTGCTTATAATGCGGTTTGGGAAATTCGAATTCAAGTCTCTTAAGAATTTGAAGGTCCGGTTACTTAAATGGCGATCGGAGAGTCAAAGTTTGCTAAGAGGGCCGAAAACCTGTTATTGGAAGTTCGGATTATCCGATCATCACACCTACAACCCCGGTTAGAGAAACCATCCTAATTTCTCTTGGGCTCCAAGGGCCAGAATCAAGGGGCCTGTCTAGTAATTCTCCCAAACTCCCGGGTTTTGGTTATAATAAGAATTCTTCTGGTCAAACCGATTCTGGGAGCCCTTCGAGAATAGAATGACTAGCTTAGAGGAATCTCTTAATATACTAAAAAAAAAAAAGCCAGATATGTTAACACAGAGCAGAAATGTTAGTAAAGAGCCGTGATAATTTTTCAAGAGGAAACCAAACAGAATTTTAAGAATAATTCCCGTCTCTTTACTAAATTAGAACTTCAAGTCACCCAAATAGCTAAGTTCCTTAGTGAGAGAGAAGATGGAAGGTTCCCTAGTCATACGATCCTAACCCTAAAGGAGAGAAATCGACAATCATGTGAATTCTTACAACCCCTTGAGTGGAAAGAAAGTTGACAATAAGGTCGCCATGCCCGAAAGTGAACATGCCGTAGTTCACCCTTCCGGAAGCCGGAAAATGAGGAGACCGATAGTCTCTAATGAGACCAATGAGGGTCATATGAACCAGGCTTTGTTCCCGCAGCCCTGTTCCCAGATTTCTAGTTCCAACTAGGAGGGAATCCAACTTTAATGATATATTGGAGGTTTTTGCGGTTTACTATCAACCTCCCATTGTTGGATGCGATCAAGCGGTTCCGCTTATGCCAAATTTCTTAAGGACTTGTGTACACGAAAAGCGTAAGCTTAGTGTTCAAAAGAAAGCCTTCCTAGCTAGTCACGTGAGTTCTATTTTTGAAATACCACTACTCCTAAGTATAAAGACCTGTGGTCCCCCTACTATTTCTCGCACAATAGGTAACATCAGGTTGAGAAAGCTTTTGCTTGACTTAGGGCAGTGTGAACTTACTCCCATACCATGTGTACCTTTAAGCTAGGACTTGGTGAGATGAAACCTACCAAGATGACTCTTGATTTAGGCGATAGGTCCGTTAAAATTCCTCGGGGTATTGATCGAGGATGTTCTCATGTAAGTCGACAAGTTTATTTATCCTAAGTGGATTTTGTTATCCTAGATACCCAACCTTGTCACCACTCGAGAACCGTGGATCTGCAGGTAATTTTAGGTCGCCCGTTTTTAGCTACATCCAATGCGATCATTAACTCTGTCGAACCGGTATTATGAATTTGTCTTTTGGTAATATGACTATTGATCACAACGTCTTTCATGTTAGTAAGCTACCCTCTGAACTAGATGACTCGAGCATAGAAGAGGTGAACATGATAGGAACATTAGTCGAGGAGTCATTACCAAACACTTTGTTAGAAGATCCATTAGAATGCCTAGCTCACTTTGGGATTGATTTTTATGATGATGATGTGATTAATGAGGGCGAATGTTTGTTAGATTCAACCTTTGTTGAGACACTAGTAATGGATGGAAACCTGGGTTCGAACCACTACCGGTTCTAAGTCTACTCTAGTTCCTTCGTTAGAAGAGCCTCTAAGTTGGACCTAAAACCATTGCTAGATACCCCGAAGTATGTGTTTTTAGGCCCATATGAAACTTTACTCGTGATTGTTGCTTCCTACTTGGATAGTGATCGTAAAGTAGGCTAGTGACCGTCCTTCAAAATAACAAGGAAGCTTTAGGGTGGACCATAGCGTACATTAAGGGTATAAGTCCTAATTGTTTGTATGCATGGGATCTATTTAGAGGAAGATACCAAACCTTCTAGGGAGATGCAACGAAGACTAAACCCTAATATGAAAGAAGTAATTCGAACCGAGGTTCTTAAGTTGTTAGATGTAGGCATTATCTACCCCATTTCAGACGACAGAAGTGGGTCAGCCCCATTCGGGTTTTTCCCAAGAACAGGTATACCGTAGTCCGAATGATAACAATGAGTTAATCCCTACCCGAGTGACCACTGGTTGGCGTATTTGTATTGACTATAGGAAATTGTAACAAGGTCACTAGGAAGGACCACTTTCCCCTTCCCTTCATCGACCCAGATGCTTGAGAGATTAGCCGACATAGTCATTACTACTTTTTAGATGGCTACTCTGGCTATAATCAGATCGTTATTGACCCATAAGACCGAGAAAACCACTTTTACCTGTCCATTTGGTACCTTTGCGTATAGACGCACGCCTTTGGCTATGTAACGCCCTGCGACTTTTCGCGTTGCATGATGAGCATATTTTCGAGATATGGTAGAACGGTTCTTGGAGGTCTTTATGGATGATTTTGATGTTTGGTTCATCTTTCGATGAGTGCTTGCATCATTTGTCATTAGTGTTGACTAGATGTAAGGAAAAGAATCTGGTGCTTAATTGGGAGAAATGTCATTTCATGGTTCAATCAGGACTTGTTTTAGGGAATATCGTTTCTTCTAAGGGTATAGAGGTAGATAAAGCCAAAGTTGACCTTATTAAGACTTTACAGGTCCCAAAAACCGTAAAAGATATTAGGTCATTCTTAGGGCATGTAGGTTTTTATCGCCGATTCATTAAGGATTTTAGCTTGATTTCTAGACCTCTTTGCAATTTGCTTGCAAAAGATGTTAAGTTTGTCTTTGATGATGCTTGTTTAGAGGCTTTGAGAAGCTTAAGACTTTTCTCACTACCGCCCCCGTAGTCCGGGCACCTAACCGGAACCTACCCTTTGAGATCATGTGCGATGCTTGATTATGCTATTGGTGTTGTGCTAGGTCAGCGAGAAAACAAATTACTTCATGTTATTTACTATGCTAGCAAAACTCGAATGATGCCCAGTTAAACTACACCACTACGAGAGAGAAGGAACCTGGCCATTGTGTTTGCCTTAGACAAGTTTAGACCCTATCTCTTAGGTTCTAAGATCGTAATCTATACCGATCATCTTTTTGAAATACCTTTTGTCTAAGAAGGATACCAAAACCTAGATTGATTAGATGGATCCTTTTATTACAAGAATTTTGTCCGGACATTAGAGACAAAAAAGGGTGCGAGAAAATGTAGTGGCGGACCACTTGTCTAGGGCCGGGTTGTTAGTTCTCCTAATGATTCCCTTCATATAAGGGATAGCTTTCCCCGATGAACAATTGTTCTCTTTTCCCAATCACCTTGGTATGCAAATATAGTGAATTATCTTGTTACCGGTCGAATTCCCAACATTGGGGTAAACAAGATCGTTCTAGGTTTTTAGCCGAGGTTAAGCACTTTTTTGGGATGATCCTTATTTATTTAAGTATTGTCCGCACCCATTATTAGAGATGTATACCCGAGAGTGACCAGTCCAAGATATTTCCTTGTCATGATCATGCTTGTGGGGGTCACTTAGTGCTAAGAAGACCGTCGCTAAGATATTGCGTGTGGATTCTACTGCCTTCGTTGTTTAAAGACTCCCGATTCTTCGTGTTACTTGTGAACGTTGCGAAATTAGAACCATTTCCCGTAGGAACATGATGCCCTTGAAACCTATTTTAATCGTTGAGGTCTTTGATGTGTGGGGTATTGACTTTGTGGGTCCGTTTCCTAATTCCTCAAGTAACCTATACATCCCATATCGCTTCATAGACTATGTCTCTAAGTGGATTGAGGCGGTTGCGTAAAACCAATGACCATAGGGTTGTGATTGAGTTCTTGAAAAATAATATACTTACACGTTTTGGTACACCGCGAGCTATAATTAGTGATGGAGGGTCGCACTTTTGTAATGGACCTTTTAAGATTTTGATGAAGAAATATGGTATTACATAGCAAAGTAGCCACCCCGTATCATCCTGGGCAGACTAGTGGTGGGTAGAGGTTTCTAATAGGGAGATAAAACATATATTAGAGAAAACAGCTAATCCTAATCTAAAGACTGGTCGTCTAGGCTTACCGATGCCTTATGGGCTTATGATAAACATTTTTGTATCCAATTGGTCTCGTGTCTCTATTGTCAGGGTCTCGATTTTTGTACTAATTTTGGTGTTTTTATGTTTGTTTAGGTGTTATTGGAGAATTACACTTATGCGGAAAAGTTGCTCGAAAAGTGCTATTTGGACCCACAGAGAAAATACTAAAGGCACCCTTAATTTGGATAAGGGCACCCAGCACCCTAACGATAAAGGCGCCTCTGTTTTTGCCTCTAGCACTTCATCCTCTCCATTTCAAATTTTGTTTTAAGGAAAACAAGTTTCTCCCTGCGGATTAATCGATCGGATTTTGGAGGATATAATGCGATTCAATAGCTAAAATTTCATGGGACGCACTAACCAAGCGTAACAGGCGTTCTATGTGGGTCGATTAAGCCGTCCAACTTTGGCTAGATAACTCGTGGTTGGAGCAAAACAGGAGTCTGGGTTTTTCTTTCCTTCCCCGAGTTCAACAGAGGATGGCACGAGTTGTAAGGTGTTCCTCTTGAGTTGGAAACGTGTTTAGAGCGTGTAAGAGTAAATAAGGAGAGTTATATGTCAAGGAGACGCTGTGAAAACCTAAACATGGAAATTATTCGGCATGTTACCGCCAATGAAGAATAATGAATTAATTGAAGATATTCGCGAAGATTTATTGCCCACTCTCGTGTATAAAAGAAGTTCGGGAGGTCATAGAAGGGTTATCGTAGAGTTTGGGGAGCCAACAGAGGGCTCGGGAGCGAAGAACAAAATTGCAGAGAAGTTCTCTCGTCGCTCGCCAAGAAGAAGAACACACGAAGAACTTTATCTTTGTTAAGGACAACGCATAAAAACGCTGCAATATTACGACACTGCAGGGCCGCCTTAAATCGAGTGGACTTTATATTTTGGTGCAGTTTTCATATATCTTTTTTGTAAAAAGTTTTTGTAACGCTTTATACAACGTGCGAACTGGCTCCGAGTCATTAGTTTTCTTTGTTTTTCACCCTTTTTGAGATATGAACACCTATTTTGAGCACGTGAATAACATGAGGAGCTAAACCCCAACACTGGGACAACTGAGGAAGCTAATTTTTCATGCATGTGGTAATTCTACTTAATTCTTTTATGACTTTTTGTACTATTCTCAATTGATTTATGATTTTTCTTGATTATTTGGATTTCGTTTGATGGTGTATGCTTAGTCTAAGAACTTTTGATACATCATGCTTGTGATTTACATCTAATACTTTATAAAATCTACTTTGGCAAAGAATTAAGAGTCGATGTTTGTTATTTTAAGAGCTAGAATTGTATGGAATTAATAGATGAACCACATGAATACGAGAATTACGGAATCTGAGTCCCAAAGATTCTCTTTATATTTGTGACAATATCTTTGTATATATTTTTATTTTATTTTCTTTTATTAATTCTTAAAATCAATCCCATCAAGTCCGAGTGAACGACAACCCCAACACCTATTACTACAACATCATTGAAAATAATCATCAATTTTTGGCGCCGCCGACGCGGACTTGTGTATAGACTTGTTTTTAGGTTTTATTATTTTATTTATTTATTTTATTACTATTTGTTCCTTTTACGCGTTTTTGGTTTTTTCTATTTGCTTTCTGTGACTTGGTGCGAGCTTATATAAAAGAGAAAGTGTTGAAAAGTAAAGTGAAACCAAAGAAAGAAAGAAGAGAGAAAATCCAAAGGAGTGAAGAGGAAAATTTTGTATATAGTATAATTAATTTTTTTATTTTTTTTAGAAACCGTAATTAGGTAATTATCTTTGTAATTTTTATCGACTTCTTAATTTTGGACTTTATTTTGGACTGTTGACATTTTTTTTTTAAAACCCTAAGGAAGGGTTATTTAAATATAAAAGCAGAAGGACGACGACATGATATCGTCTTCCGCCGGTTCGTGACATGACATAGGAGTCGTGGCCCGAGTCGACTTCAACTGCTCATCCCTCTCCTGGAACGGGAGGTAAGAATTCTAAACACCCGCGAATCCTCGTCTGGCCGGGTTTACTTGATGATTTCGTGTGAATATATGTCGAGGAACTGAAAACGCTGCTTTAATTTCCTAGTAAAGGGCAAGGACTGGCCATACAAGATAAGAGTTCGGATTTCATCACGTTCTCTTCTTGCCCGCCTTAGGAAAACAAAACCAAACGCGAACCTAAGCTTAAAATACTGACTAGAACGAGACCGATAGGGTAACGAGCTTAATAGGAAAGTCATTCGAAAAATATTGGTTACTCTTTAAGCATACTTCAAGTTCATGATGGTTTCGTGAGTTGAATGCGTGATCGCGCCGCCTTGTAATGCGGTGAGGCCTTGGATACAAAGCTCCACGCAGCTTCCTCGCCTATTCAACTTACTTAAACTCGGATTGATTCCAGAGGGTTTGCTTAAATTGTAAATCGAATTCCTTTCGAAGGATTAGAAGTCGGTCTCAGAAACAATCTAAGTGGAGCCATCATGCTTTTTGTTTGCTGAAATCAGTAGGTTTGTTTTGGTCGAGTCAGCCTTGTTTGTGTTTGTGTAGAATTCCTCAAGCAGCTAGGATGTCAAACTCGGTATTATAATAGCCATCACGATGAATATGAATATCCAACTAAACATTATGGACATCACTCTTTTTATGACCATAGTGTGAATAGTGGTTGGGAACGCCAACCTTTGGAAGGTTATGGGTCATACCATGGTGAGCCCAATTACTATCCGCATGTGCATCTGGCCATTCGAGCAAGAAGATTATAGTAATAGTTCTTCGTCTCTAGGAGGATACAATCAAACTTTTGAAAAGTAGTCCCTATTATGATCCTTCGTTCCTCTTCCTTCTCTGTAAGAGTCCCTATGATCGACACACAAAGTTAGCCGAATCAACATGTGTTAGCTGAGGTAAATAACGTGAGTTATGGACGAAAGGACTCGAACAACGATCTCTTTAGAAGATATCCTCAATAGATTAACTCAAAACTTAGATCCAACACTAAGGGAACTTTCTTTGGAGGAGACCCTGAGAGGTTAGCCGAGCTCCACACGTAGACTTGAGTTAGAGACGAATGAAAGTATTGCTCGAAATAACTTGAATTTCCAATATAGTGTATCCAATAATACCTTTGAGAATGAAAATAGTTATTCACATAATCAAGATGATGAGGTTAGAATTGGTAACACTACTTGTTTAGATGAGGTTCAACCATTTTCATGTTTTTATAATAATGATTATGATGAGGATAGTGTTGATGAAGAATTCAAAATAAATAGGCATAGTGATCAGGAAATTGTTACTCCGATTGAACTTTATAATGATAGTACTATTTCTCGGTTCAAATCCCAATAATTTTAATAATTATTCACCTATTCGAAAGGACGAGGATTTGACTAGAGATGCCACCGTTTTAGACGATGTAGTTCATGATCCTTTTTAGCCTACAATATGTTGGATAATCCATTATTTGATGTGCCTATAAGTGAATCGAGGAAGTAACTATGATTAACACCTTAGTTAACGAGCCTTTAATAGAAACTTTGATAATCCTTTATATGATTGTGATGATGGTTTAGAGGAAAGAGTTTACCCCCGAGTATACTGTTTTAGAGTCTAGTATTTAGAAACACTAGTCTTAGAAGATGATAAAACTCGTAGAGATGAGTAAGGATGCATAACCTAATAATAACTTAAAGAATCAATCACCATTTTCGGGATTCCGATTTCTCGAAATTAGGAAATTGTGACTAGTCTATCTAGAGACACCGAAAACTCTAAGTTTGGGGTGATTATCACTCTCCTAGTGCCTTACCTTTAACTCGAAAGTCCCCTCACTTAGGACTGGACATCCGTGCCTCAACCATTTTACAAGATTATCTTCATACACTTTTTCCCGAACCTAGTTGTGTCCATAAAGAAGTTTATTTGTTAAAAACCCATCCTCTGGGTTGATGTGGTTAGCCCAAAGCTATGATACCACGATTACTTTTGTTTTCCACCAAAACCTTCCTTCCAATCAGGGGAACATATAAGTTTCATGTGTCAATTATTAAGTTTTGAGACTAAACCTAATAACTTTAGGATATTAGGGTCTACACATTTGCTTAAGGAAGCCCACCAATCTTATTGTGGTCAGGCTGTGTAAGTCAAAACCGATTGACTTAGAGGATCCTCAATTATTCGTGTTATTATTATGTGCTTCTAAGTTTTTATTTGAGTTTTCCGGACTCTAGAACCCGAACATTCTGGATATAACTTATGAGGAAACGCAACCCATGAAAATATGTTATCTAGACCTCTTTTATAAAGCTCGAACTCCAAACCACAACTAGATGTAGTTGTCTTAAAAATAGATAAGGGGTGTGTTGGATATCTTCCGGGGTTGGAGTCTCCTTTCTTGGGTTAGCACTTTTGATCCATGACCCGCAGCTTATTCCGATCAAGTTGCTATATGATTCTTTGAGGTGACTAATTCTTTATGATGTCTCGGGTCAAGACTTTAAACTTAGCACTTCTTGGGAGGTAACCCATGCTCTTGCAACACGGTAATATCTTTCCTTAACTCTTTGTTCAAGTGGTAACAATTTCTCCTTGTTCATGCTTTTAATTTTATCTTTAGAACATTGAGGACAATGTTAGATTTAAGTTTGGGGGTATGGGAGAAACTTTTTAGTTGCAGTAAATAAACTCCAGAGCCTAGAAATTTATGCTTATTAAGGTTGGCACTAACTAATCTAAGGGATGGGAACATCTTGGTCAGGAGTCGAGGAACCAACTGATAGATGGAAACATCTAGAAGAGTCTATTCATAAAAGCACGAGCTCGTGTGTTAGAAAAGAAAACATGGTAGTTTCGCCATATCCTCGTGATGGAAACATCAAAGAATCCCGATCACTTCCTTTGTTTTTCTTTTATCATTGCTAGGGTGAAATAGAGCGACCGAGACACACAAAAAAAAAAAAAAAAGACCGTACCATCGTAAAACGGAATAACACAATAAAGCTCGACCACCGGGTACCCTTGTATATGCCAAAATTGAGGGACCTCAGAAGTTAGATTATCGACCACCGTTCCCTTGTATATGTCGCGTGTTGATATTAGTCCGCATCAGTTGTCTCAAACCCATTAGATAGGTTCACCTTAGTCAACATCTATGTTTTTTCTCTACATCCATCTTCTTAATCTTTCCATGTGATTGGTTGACTCTGCTTATGATGTCTAGAAACTATCCGAGTAGAGCTATTTTATATGAATTTTAGTATGCTTGAGTGCAAACTCGTGTACAAAGAATTGGAATTTCGCATCGGGGTACTTCCTCTTATACTCAATGATTGTATGCCAACCAAGGAGATTCTTTAGTGCCTTCCAGGTTCGCGTGAAATACTAGGGTCGAGTAAAGGTTTTGTGGGTACACCTCCAAACCCTCCCGAGACAACACTCCGCCACTAGGGCTACCTAGGGTTCAAATGAATTTTTATTTTCTAGAATAAATTTGCTCGGGACTAGCAAATAATAAGTTTGGGTATTTGATAGACACATTTTGTGTCTAATTTGTCCTCGATGTCTCTATTGTTGGTCTCGATTTTGTACTAATTTTGGTGTTTTTATGTTTGTTTAGGTGTTATTGGAGAATTACACTTATGCGGGAAAAGTTGCTCGAAAAGTGCTGTTTGGACCCCCGGGGAGAAAAGTACTAAAGGCACCCTTAATTTGGATAAGGGCACCCTGTGCACCCCACCGGGAAAAGGCGCCCCTGTTGTTCGGGGCACTTCATCCTCTCCATTTCAAATATTGGTTTTAAGGGAAAACAAGTTTCCTCCCCCCGCAAATTAATCGACGGATTTTGGAGGGGATATAATGTATTCAATAGCTAAAATTCTGATGACGATCTAACTAAGCGTAATGTGCTTCTATGGGTCGATTCTGTCATCCAACTTTGGCTAGATAACCGTGGTGGAGCAAAACAAAGAGTCTCAGTTTTTCTTCTCCTTCCCGAGTTCAATGTAGGATGGCACGAGTTGTAAGGTGTTCCTCTTGAGTTGGAAACGTGTTTAGAGCGTGTAAGAGTAAATAAGGAGAGTTATATGTCAAGGGACGCCAAGAACCTAAACATGGAAATTATTCGCATATTACTTTGCCAATGGAAGAATAATGAATTAATTGAAGATATTCGCGAAGATTTATTGCCCTCCGCCGTATAAAAGAAGTTCCGGGAGGTCATAGAAGGGGTTATCGAGAGTTTGGGGGAGCCAACGAGGGCTCTGTGAGCGAAGAACAAAAATCGGGCAGAGAAGTTCTCTGCTGCTGCCAAGAAGAACACGGAGAACTTTATGCTCTTGACTAGGGCCGCATAAAACGCTGCAATATTACGGCGAGGCACTTAAATCGGCGTACATATTTTGCAAAGAAGCTTTATATCTCTTTTTGTAACAGCTTTTTGTAACACTTTATACAACGTCATGAACTGTCTGAGTCATTAGTTTTCTCTTGTTTT